>JAYMSL010005423.1:0-10103 GCA_036897195.1 Plantago coronopus
GAACAAGATGTATAAAACGGTAGGTACGGTATAAAATTGGTATAAGCTACAAAATATTATTTTTCGCTATTTCAAAGAGAAAAACATTTACGTTTAATCATAATAATCCAACAAATAATCCGTTATTATACAAGATCTCCGATTAAGTTATATTGAAAAAATTCACGCGGGAACCCGCGTGTCAAAGGATACTAGTATGATAAAAGTAAAAAGATTTCCAATTTTAAACTAATATTATTAAACGAACGTAAAAAAGAACAAAATATAGAATTATTAAGTAGACGGAGGGAGTATAGTATACCAGATTATGTCATTTGCAGCAATTCTTCAAAAATCTCAAGTCCAAATCCTTAAAGTTAAATGAAACCAGAAACAGTGACATAAGCAGTTAAGCACCCAGTGAGAGTTTAGCCATTGTCATTATCTTTACAGCCACCTTTATTTTACCATTACTTTAGATTAATTTATATATCACATTATATATTCCCTTTATTAAATTATACATTCATGTCTTTTTTAAACATTAAAGGGACGACTCGATCACTCGCCTATTAGTTGGAGGTGAAAAGTATTATCTACTAAATTGCGTTTAGTTGTCAACTATATGTCTATACATTCGTGCTATTTCTTTTTTTTTTTAACATTAAAGGGACGACTCGATCACTCGCCTATTAATTGGAGTTGAAAAGTATTACCTACTAAATTGTGTTTAGTTGTCAACTATATGTCTATACATTCGTGTTATTTAACGACATTTAAAAACCAAGGAGACTCAGTTAAAAGAAATTACATAATTTTGACTCATATAATCACTTTGTATTCATTATATTCAAAACTTCCATAGATCAATTTTCCGAATTACTTTAGAATCATCACTAGTTTATACTAGATTTCAAACAAATTACTAGTACAAAAGGTCGATACAAATCTAGGTCAACCCAGTCATCGAATAGACACGACAAGTAATCTAAGCAAATTGTAACCTATCCACGTATTTCTGGAATCATCACTTTCCTAACATAAGTTTTAAAAGGTAGATAACTACAAAATAACCTACGTATAAATTCAAATTTGAGAGTGAGAAACATACCGAACAAAACGAAAAGGGCATTCTGGCCAAATCTTGGATTTTACCCTAAGTTATTAGGCTTGAAAATTAAGTGTATACTTCAATAATGTGGAAACTACACAACAACAAACAAACCAAGTGAGAATATACCTCCACTTAAAAGCTAAAACAAAAGAGGCAATTTAAGGTAGAAACATTAATAAAAGGAGTTAAACGCAATTTACGAAACTCTCCATCTTTAGCAAATGAAAGCCTCACAGTTTCCATCTCCAAAACAGAGCAAACACAGACAGACAGAGACAAAAAGAAAGAGAAAAGAAAAAACAGAGTAGTTAGCAAACACTGATTCAATCACAATTCACAGCACATCAAGCAGCTACTGGTGAGAACGACTCTTCTCCTTCTTCTCGAATATCTTAATCCCCTTCGTCAACCCGAAAGCTTCATCTCACCAAATACCTAAAACAAACAATTCAACCCACCAACAGCAAGTAACTAATCTCTGTTTTTCTCACAAAATATAAAATCATGGTTTTGTTACCAATTCTTTCCCATTACGTACATTTCTTCCCAATCTTCCCTTCCTTTTCTTACCCAACACTTCAATTCTGCTTCCAATTGTATATTAATTGCCCTCTTGTCTACAATTCTCATGCAGCTCTCACTCCGCCGTAAATTCTCCCCTGTTCTCTTCTCTGCTGCTAATTCGATGAAGCCCTCTGCATCTTCTGCCGCCCGAAAGGGCGGCAACCTTTCCGTGTTCGTGGTCGTGTTTTCGATCTTTCTGTTCGGGTGTTTCATGTACAATGAGGATGTGAAGTCGATTGCGGAGTTCCCGTTCTCTTCGAGGCCTGCTCGGTTTCAAGAAAAGGAGTCGACGACGGTTTCAGTTGTGTTGAATTCACGGACGGTTGTGGATACGGAAGTGGTTGAGAGTGTTGGTGCGGTTCCCAAAGAGGAGGAGGAGAAGATTGAAATGCCAATTGAGGAGGAGGATGATGAAGGCATCGAAATTCCGCCTGAAGAATGCGATTTGTTTACGGGGAATTGGGTTTATGATAACGAAACTCATCCGTTGTATAAAGAGGAGCAATGTGAGTTTTTGACTGCGCAAGTTACATGTATGAGGAATGGAAGGACGGATAATATGTATCAAGGTTGGAAATGGCAGCCCAGAGATTGCTCATTGCCCAAGTAAGTCAATTTCAATACGAATTCGAAGTTTCAATTGATGTTCATGAAACTCTGTTTCAGTATTAGCTCAATTTACAACTGCTGTTCAAGAAACTCTGTTTCTCACCAATGCCATGTTCTGATTTAACAACACCTTGATTGCGTGAATTGGTTTTACGAGTATTCGTTACCGGTTAGGCCTAACTGTAGAGAAAACTATGTTTTGAGCTTTTAGGAGTTGGTCTGTTTTGTCAATGTAAATTGAGTGTTAATAATTTGTTAAATGAATATGGAAGGTTTAAGCCGAGATTGTTGATGGAGAAGCTGAGGAACAAGAGGCTAATGTTCGTTGGTGACTCGTTGAACCGGAACACGTGGGAATCGATGATCTGCTTGGTTCAATCAGTAGCACCTCCAGGCAGGAAGAGCTTGGTCAAGAATGGATCTCTATCTGTTTTCAGAATTGAGGTTAACAACTTTTTCCTTTCTGTTATTCTAATCATAAGTGTTAATTACATATCCCTTTTCAAGTTTTTGCCACATTATGAGTTGCTTCTTTAGCTCACTTTAGCATTTTCTCATTATGATTTGGTACTTTAACTTACTTTATCTAAGTTATGCTTGCTCAATCTGCTTCCATTTCATTTCTGTCACTTTATCTCGGAGTAAAAGTTTTCGAGATGATACGGATCTAAGAACCAATGGTTACACCACTAGCATTTAATACACGGAGGAGGATAGAATGAGTGAGCATGTCTGCCTCTTTTGTTTGGATAGATTAGTGGGTGAGCATGTTCCTTAAGTAACAAATACTAAAAGTCCAACAATATTATTGTTATACTTTCACAAAGATCAACCACTCCTCACCTACAGGAGTGGCGTGTAACTAATAACTAACCAATATTGTATTATGCATATGATTAATGGCAGGTGAACTTTGTAATTTGGAAAATGAACAAGGACTTAGTCTTTTTACTGGTGGTTAATTTTGCAGGATTACAATGCAACAATTGAGTTCTATTGGGCTCCATTTCTTGTGGAATCAAATTCAGATGATCCACTCATGCACAGCATTTTGAACCGGATCATCATGCCTGAATCAATCAAGAAACATGGCAAGAACTGGAAGAATGTTGATTACCTTATTTTCAACACCTACATTTGGTGGATGAACACTTTTGCCATGAAAGTTCTGTAAGTTTCAAACTAAGTTGAGCAAATTTGTGTTAATTAAAACACGGTTAGAAGATTAACGTCGTAAATATCATGTTTTTGGGGTTGACGAAACAGGCGAGGATCATTCGACAAAGGTGCAACGGAGTACGATGAGGTTGAGAGGCCAGTGGCTTATGGGAGAGTCATGAAGACTTGGGCTAAGTGGGTCAACAAGAATGTTGATCCTAAAAGAACCCAAGTATTTTTCATGAGCATGTCTCCTCTTCACATCAAGTAAGACTCAATCAAGTCTGTTTTTTCCTTTGCTTTGAAGCTAACACTATCCATCATATCTTTCTTGCATGGCTTGTTTTGTAAGGCAACTTATCATGAGGACATAGTTCTCCTTGTTAGTTTTACAAATGTTCGCGACATTCTTTTTGCAAGTGTAAATGTCGTAAACTTTAGATCGTCTAACACGCGATATATACTTGACAGGAGCTTGGATTGGGAGAACCCTGATGGCATAAAATGTGCCAAGGAAACAACACCAATTCTCAACACATCAATGCCACTAAATGTAGGCACAGACAGAAGGCTCTTCACAGTGGCAGCCAATGTGACAAGCCACATGAAAGTGCCTGTCCATTTTCTCAACATAACAACACTCTCTGAGTACCGTAAGGATGCACACACATCGGTCCACACCATCCGCCAGGGGAAAATGCTGACACCCGAGCAGCAGGCCGATCCTAACACGTATGCTGATTGCATCCACTGGTGCCTGCCTGGACTGCCGGACACATGGAACGAGTTCTTGTACACTCGTATAATGGCGCGTTCCTGACCTAAACGCAGAAGCGGTTTCGAATTCTTGGCCAGAACTGGCCATGGGGTGCACTAATGAATTTCACCTCAGATTTTGTCTGTTGTGTTGTTAATAGGGAAATTTTAATTTTTGATTCATGTGTAGATTCCAAAATCTTGATTTTTATAGGGGGATTCTTGATTACTGAGTTAATGATATTGATCCAATATAGCCCCCAGTTCATATCTGATTGGTCAGAAGTTCAACATTATATAGCAACCATGTGTTGAGACCATAATTGTAAAAAATGAACTTGTCTGAAAGGCAATAATGAAAGAGAAATGCATTGATGTAAATGTACTAAGTTTCATTTTGCTGATGATGAATTAAAATGATCTGAATTTTGTACTAATATTTCAGTGGCATCTTATGTGATTGAAGCCTGAAGATAGTGACAGCCCAAAAATATAAGCGGCTCTCTTGATACAGGGGAACTGGGCTTCAAATTGATGACCAGATCTGATTACAGAGGCTAAACTAACAGGCCAAAACTCATTTGAATAGTGATGATCAAAACTGGAAATGTTGGCCGGGTGTGGTTCAATAGACAATTTTCTATTAGTTTTTTAGATGCTAGAGTCATCATCACTACTACGACAAGATCGCACCACACCTTAGTAAATTTATTACGGCAAAGACACTGATCTTTTGAGCTAGGACCTGCATACTGAGAGGGGGTGGGGAGGTTACTCTCATTGACCAACTTTTCTTGAGTAAATCGGAAGTGACTAAAGTCCAGAGAGGTTCCAATCCCAGGCAAGGGAGACATCTTTAATCTTGTACTCCCCCTGTCCGCCAAGAAATGCACCATTTTTCCATTTTGGGTGTCTGCCCAGAAATTCACCATGTCCAAAAAAAGAAATCTTTTATTACTTTTAAATCATACACGTCTACCCTACTTGTACTATATATCAATATACTACCACAATTCAACCCCACTTGTACTACTTTACTCTTCATTTACTATTCCAATACACCCCACTTGTACTATATATCAATATATTAAACACCTCCTTAAATATTGTGCCCAATTCAAGTTGGAGCATTTGTGGGCGGATGGAGGAATTACTTTGAAAGTCATCCTACAATGGTATGCACATAGAGGTAGTTATCTATGTTCTGAAACCCAGACCCGGATATTGACCCGGACGACCTCCCGGGTCAAAAAACCAGTGGTCAACCCGGGTCGACACATAAATATATAAAATTATATTTCTGATATTATATGATATATTTCAACTATAATTATAGAAATTAGTAATAAATAAGCTAATGATTCATACATAAAACATAAATATTGTCTCAAATATCATAATGATATGAATACTACAAGTGTTCAAATACGCAACTGTCACTCAAAGTCTCAAACTGTCAAACAAGTGTTCAAATAAATAACAAAAGCAAAGTTCACTCGAACAAAGTCACAAGAAAACAGCTACAAGTGATTAATCTTGATACTCGATGCCATGTCCTTCATTCGGTAGCGACTGGGAGGGTTGCGGCCTGCGTGGGAGAAGAAGAAAAATGAGTCTGAAGAGAAAGGCGGAGACTAGGGCTTTCCGCTTTTGAACTCTTTTTTTTCTGGGTTTTTACCGGGTCGACCGGTTTTTTGGCGGGTCTACGCGGGTCTTGGGTTTTTCCGGGTTTTTGGACCTTCGGACCCGGTAGGCCTCCGGTTCACGGTTGACCCAGGTCGACCCGGGTCGACCCAGCGGGTCTGAAAACATAGGGTTCAAGTGAAGATTTTGAGTGTCAACAACAACATGCGAAACTTGAAACTGATCGATATTCTTCATGATGTTACACAGAAAAGGTTCATTTGTTGAAATTCCAGAACGAGACACTCTGTTTTTTTTTTTGTGTTACTCGAAACAGGGATGTTTTCATCATTCACCATCTTGGTGA
Organism: Plantago coronopus; assembly: GCA_036897195.1. Taxonomy (NCBI): domain Eukaryota; kingdom Viridiplantae; phylum Streptophyta; class Magnoliopsida; order Lamiales; family Plantaginaceae; genus Plantago; species Plantago coronopus. Next base: position 6,171 of record JAYMSL010005423.1, read on the forward strand.
TTCTGTTCGTACGAGTTGACCCCAAAACTAGAGTATCGAATCTCTTTAGGTTCAGAGTTCAGATTTGGGTTTTGGGAATGAAATAAGTAATTAACCACTGATGATCATTTGTGAATCAGGGATATGGTTCTTTATGAATCCTGGTTCACAGCAGAACTTATAGAACAATCAGAAGTACATTTTTCGCTTTAGGTTGGACAATAGGCCATTCGTATTTAGCACACGCGCTGATTTCCTCTAGAACCATCATTAACACAAGATGAACATCAATTGATCATGAATTCTACTACAAACATGTAGACAGCTATAAACTCAAAGCAGTAACTTATGTTGTTTCATTTTCTGTCTCTGTAAATGAATGAGCATAGGATTCCATCTCTTTCGACTCTAATCAGTGAAATATCATTCGATCTAATCTGTTCCATTACATGTATTGCATTTCTCAACTTCTCATTCTTGGAGAAACAAACACCCCAAGTTCTGTACTAGAAACAGAATATGGCAGTACTTATCCCTCCAAGTAATATATACTCCCTCCGTCCGCTCAATTCAGCCCCATCTTTCTATTTCGGGCGTCCGCTCAATTCAGCCCCATGTCCAAAAAATAAACCTTTTATTAATTTTAAATCAAACACTCCTACCCCACTTGTACTATATATATCAATATACTATCACAATTCAACCCCACTTATACTACTTTACTTTCCATTAATTACTCCACTATACCCCACGTGTACTATATACCAATATACTACTACTTTTCTTAAATAATGTGCCCAAATCAAGATGGCGCTCATTTGGGCGGACAGAGGGGAATATATGATACTGGAGAGGAACTTGTACCAATGTGATTAACCACAGTTCATAAAACTATGGAACTAATCAGCCAGTGGGAAAATTTCCAACAGTGAAAACGTAAACTAGATTATACGGAAGGAAAAATGGCCGCCAAATGAAACAACCCTGCAACTTAATGTATCATCCAATCTAATTTACGATTTTACACTAAACAAAAGAGAGCCATTACAACATGACAGCATACTAACAGGTTAATGAGTTTCAAGAGAGTTAATACAACATCTCAGTTTGCATATTCAGAAACTCCAGAATTCGAAAGCAAAGAATCATATACTGAGGAGTCAAGATGACTAACCTTCTTCATCAACTCCACGAACCTTGCAACTCTAGCCATATCTTTATTTTCCTCAAAATATTTCATGAAAATCTCTACCGTTTTATTCGGGGGGAACCAATCCGCTTTTTTAAGTACTGATTTATCAATGCCCATTTCCAAGTAATCCAGAGCCAAATCTATCTCAGATTTTTTCACAAAAAGAATTGAGAACAAGTTTAGTGCCTTTAAATTCGGCTTGGTCGATCTCTTCCGTACCTTCTCATAAAACTGAGCTGCATCACTGATCATATTTTGATCAAGGTAAAATTTCATGACCACATTTGGTAATCTGAAATCGAAATTCCTATAGCTTTCTTTTTTTTGTCTTTCAGTCCAATTTTCTTCCCACTCCTGATATAGCTCCTCAAGTCTTGCTTTATCTCCTAGCTTAGATAGAGCGGAAAGCATCGACATGTAATTAACGTTACTAACGCTGGGCTGGGCTGACTTCAGAGATTCCCATGCACGAATAACTCCTGATAAATCATTTATTTCAGAATACAACTGTAAACGTATTCTGAAGCCTTCAAACTTCTCTTTGAAAGGCTCATTTTCTATTTTCTCCATCAACTCCAGGAAAGGTTTTGCCTTTTCATGCAACCCACAATTAACACATATAGTCGCCAGGTTCCCATATGTAAATGAATTGACTTTAATGTTTTTTATTTTCATTTTCTCCACAACACCTTCAGCTGCATCAAAGTTTCCCATAGCAGCATAGCTATTAATCAACAAATTCCAAGTAAACGGGTTAGCATTAAAACCTTTCTTCTCCATCTCTTCAACTAGAGGCGGAACCTTTTCAGGTTGACGAGTGCAAATATAGAGGTTAAGCATGTTGTTATAGCTCAATGTTGTCATGTATCCCAACTCATTCATTTTACCATACAACTCTAGAGCCATATCAAGAACTTGCTCCCTGCAGTAACAGTTAAGTAGTGCTCCGTAGGTTTTATAAGTCTTATCCCAAGCCTCGAGGCTATTGAAGTAATTTTCAGCAAATATTAACCCCTTAGCTTTGTAAAGGATGTCAATGCGCATGGCATGGCCAGCATTCGAAATCATTTCATGCTTGTTCGTTTCAAGCCAATCATATAACTGGTGAAATCAATAAAGCAGAAAAAGAAGTCAAAATGAGCTATCAGAAAACATAAAGTTAGTCCCATATCAAATGATAGTTGCACTACTGAGGCAATTACATCAGGTCTCAGCTTAAAAAAAAAAAGCAAATAGAAATATAACAACACATTAAAGATTAGTAAGTTGCGAGGCAGACACACACAGAGTGTAAATAGCTGAAATTCACAGATTGGTTTAGAATCTAGATAACAAATTGTCAAACAATAACAGTCTAGAATTGCCTTGCATTTTTGCAAATAAAAGAGCAAGACTGCTTTTATCGACTTCTAATGCTTGTAGATTTGGTACTCTAGTGCCTTTCAAAAGATGTCTTCCTGAGTAACGGTATTGCTGTTATTAAAAGAGAGAATGAGCTCCTCATTCTTCTCCCAATTTTTTCTTCACATACTTACCTAAAAAAGACCCATTTTCTCCTCTTTTGAATCTTACTAGTTCAATCTTGCTAATATAGTATCGGAACACACCCGTCCATTATAATTAATTTTCCGCAATCATTTTTCTTGTTTGATCTTTTCTCAATAGTATGCTCTCATTAGTCATTAGTATAAGGTAATCATGCTCAGCACACTAAGTGTGATAATCAAATGCTAGTAAATGTCCACCAGGTATTAGAACTTTCTATATGCAACTCATTCAGTCTACGGGAAATCCGTTGATTTTTTATGCTTTGGACTCTCCAACATCCAAATTTACTCCCCAGATACAAATTACCTAAACATTTATAAGATAATAACTTGTTGATTTCCACAAACAGATAAACGAGACATACAGTGCTAATTAATTAGACAATACTTCTGTTCGGACTATAACAAAGCATACTCGAAGTCTCGGAAAAAGCAATCACAATTTGCAGAAACAATAGATGTGATAAATTGAAACAAGGAAAGTCAGTAGGACTGAAGCAGAGTGACGAACCTGGGCGGCAGCTTTGTATTCCTTCCGGTCTCGGAGATAATTGACAAGGCCTCGAACGTCCTCTACTTTGATGCCATCTCCTTGAGTGTCGTATTCGTTTAGAATGACTGCGAGGTTGCTCAATTCGTCGTCGGTGCTCCTTTTCACTTTGAGAACAAGATTGCTGGCCCTTGAACTTATAGGCGTTGTGGTTACTGCCGTAGAAAGACAGCGAATACGAGACGGGTATGCTTTCAGGAAGACAACAGGATGACGTATGGGGTTCATCATCATCGTCTCCATTTTCGTTTTTGGAGAGGATAGTGCTTCTGTTTCAAAATTGAAAGGGTAAGGATTTAAGGGGTTTTGCACTTTTGCTATACGACGTCGGCTACCCGATAGATGAGATATCCTGGAATAAAAATGAATATACCCTAAAAAAAAAAAAAAAAAAAAGAATATCTTCCACATTTCCCCTCTAAAATGCTATGTTTTAAAACCGGGACCCGGAGGTTAACCCGGTGACATGTGGGTTAAGGTTTAACCGGGGTTCAACCGGTTTAACCGTTTAAGCCGGATTAACCCGGTATACCATTAAAATAATATTTATATATATTTATGCATTATATTTTCATATAAATAGCAATATCAACCTTTAAAATGCTCATATTCTATGGAAAAAAACACAAATATTAGAAATTTAGAATCATTCTCCAAACATCATA
>JAYMSL010005424.1:0-10103 GCA_036897195.1 Plantago coronopus
CTTACTTTCTCTTTCATCACAAAGGAGATTTTAGTAGACAATTCAAGTGTTTTTCTACCATCACGATAGATATTACACAATCAATAAACATCACGTTTAAGTGTGTGGGCGCCCATTGGTTAAGCCACAAAGATATAGAAAATCACATTGGATTTACTAAAATTCCTACAGGGGGCGAAGTTACGTATCCAGATTTTTTTCTGAAATATTAGGGGGCCCAAACCTTGAAAATGTGTAAATTTAACCTATAAAAGATTTACTTTAAAATTTTTAGAGGGGCGGACGACCTCATATGCCCCCTTCCTGGTTCCGCCCTTGCTAATGTGTAATATGAACTATGACCAACTGCTATATACACTACAAAAGGCTTTCTCAACATGGTAGCAGTCGATGATTAAGTTTACCAGACCTAATCAAACGGTTCAAATCAATTCTCGCGTTTTTACCTTTTAAAGGCTAATCGACTTAAAATATGAAATTACCAAACAGTCCTTGGCACTCCGTCATGCTGAATGTAACTAATATCACAGACGGATGTAGTTTGTGTGACTTCTGAGGCTGAGTCTTTACATCCCGGCCTAATATACCATCTAGACGATAGACACTACATTCTGAACCGTTGAGAAACCTACTTCAGGCTGATTTCTTCTGAACTTGTCAAAACACATTTCTTCTTCAGGTCAGGTTTTCCAAATTATTGTATATAATCAACATCACATATGTTCTAAATTCATGATATCTTACCAAGCAACACGCATACCCTAATCGCCAGACACAATTTTCTCCACTATTATAAAGATGAACTATCGATGATTACACACCACACACGAGTACCGTCTGTGTAGCAACTAATTACGATACAAATTCGAATCATATCCGTAGGACATATGTAAATCATTATTCATTTCTTAAGGCGAAACAGCAAGCTAGCATATGCATTTCTAAAAGTAATTAATTTACTTAATTAATCATTTCATGCTCGAGCTAGCTAGCAGATTAATGTTATTTCTTTAATTATTAATGTTTAAATATATGCATTACTATTCTAGTGCTGAATTGATAATAGTATCGAATTGACGACAAGAATTGTGGGTGATATAGCATTACTTTAACTAATTAATTCACTCATGCTGGTGTTTTTATTATAAATAAATATTGTTATTAGGTGGACTATTTGAAAAGTTTACTTATACGAATTCTCTCAAAAAATTCTCACGAAATTAGCCTACAACGAGTTTATTAAAGAACTAGACTTCACATTTATGTTAAACTAATATTTATGATTTAAGCTCTAATTTCCGCAAGTGCACATTTAAATTTTTAGGAATTATTGTACAGTATTATTTAGGGGAGTTTATTCCTAATGAAAATTGAGATATAAGGGATTTTTTAAATCATTTTATATTAAGTATCATTGGTCTTTAGTTATAAAAGACATTTACAATATAGTTATGAATAAGATATTTTAAAAGTAATGAAAAAGAGGAGATTAAAGAGTAGTAACTACTGAATTAGTCGAATAATAAATTCGTGCAATGCTGACGTGACATACTTGAAATTTATTGTTTAGATCAATTGTTGGAGATGACTTAAGTCGGATTTACCGTGAGAGTCGCAAACTCAAAAAAGTACGAAAAAGTTTTTTTTTTTTTTTTTTTTTTTCGAGTTTGATAGTGCTCCACGTCGAGATGGAAATGGTTGTCGGGGAGAAATATGAGAATAGCTTTCTTTAGTTAATAATGACAATGATGTCACGTGTGTGTTTTATGAATTATGACCATTTAGTCAAAACCTAATCAACATAACCCATCATCCTTTTGTCGGATCCTCCTTTCTAATTAACTTTCAAACATCTCATACAAAGTTTCTATAAAATTTAATTCCAAACTGCAGTGCTCAATAGGTCAAACTAGGCTCCGGAGGCTCTGTTCTGCCTCTCTGTTCAATCATCTGTTCTGAACTTTTTAATGGTTCAGATATTGCCACATCATCACTAGCAACATCAAACTAACTAACAGATATTGCCTTGTCTTTCCGTTAATGCTTTTTTCCTTTCCTTTTCCTTTTCTTTTTCTTTTGGCAATATATTTTCAAATCTTAAGTTAATACTTGCATGTAAAGTCCTTTAATTTATTAAGCTGTTAACGGTGCTATTAGGTTCTAACTTCTAAGTTTTTTATTTTCATGTACTTGCTGAACATCTTATGATTTTTTTAAGATATACTATTATAATTACAATCATTCGATAAATTTATAATCAATATTAATCAAATACTCTACAAGCTTCAATACAGATGACATAATCATCTATTTCGGGGATATAGTCACCCATAGCGGTGATCGAACCCGTGACCTCTTGGATCAGGGATGTCCCAACTTGCCACTCGTCTACAAATGCTTTGACACATCTTTACGAATGAAATACATCACTCGTCTACTCCACCAAAACTTGAACATTGAGATCACCACCAAACCTTTCTGAATGATATCAAAACAATTCAGCCCTTATTCTTCAAATTATATCAAATCAAACACCCTCAAAAAGAAGGGGAGGAAGAAGAAGATGAGCTCCATTAATGGAGTTTCTTCTTCTTCAAACTCTATTAATGGATAATTTGGTTTATTTAAAAAAAATAATTTTGTTTATTTTATAAAATATCATTTATGTAAAAGAAAAAAGGTTTAGGGTGAAAGCGCAATTATAGTAAGTCTGGAAATTGTAATTTAGTCCAAATAATAAGGATGTTTTTGTTGTTGTTTATTAAAATTTAGATTTAGGACTTAGGTGTAATTGTTACATCTAATGAGATCCGGATGATAAGTTGTGATCCAGCATGGGAGTATATGTAATAATCCCTTAGATAAATATCATAATTACCTGAAATTAATGTGGAACATTTAGGATAATGTGTGAAAATCGTAAAACAACTTATATTTAAAATTGTAGGGAGTATAATGTAAATAATAAATATTTAAACATATGCTCTATATATCGACTTTTATTATAAAACTTATATTTAGACCGTTTAATTTAATATTGCATAATTTAAAATAATTACGACTAGAAAACATGAAAAATTAACAATAATAATAAGATGAGGTGTGTGTGAAAATTAATTAACTTTGAAGATAAGATGATTAAAAGGGAAACAAAGATTAAATTAAAGAACAAGGTGTGGAAGTATGGAAGAAAAGTAGGAAACGGAAAACGGAGAGATGAGAAAGTAGTCCGTTACTGGTGATTATGTGGCAGTATCTGAACCATTTAAAAGTTTAGAACAGATGATTGAATAGGGAGGCACAACAGAGCCTCCGGAGCCGTCAAACTGATACTACTTCAAATGCAAAAATAAGTTGTGGTTCAACTTTACACCCCTACCTCACATAAAACATTGTTCACTAGATTACTGTACATTTTAAATAAATAATAATATTAAAACAATGATACAAATACGAAAATTATTTGAGTAAGTTACTTTAATTAGTAGTGAATTGTGATAATTGTTACAAACATAATATTTTAAATATATGGTTAGTTCATTATCTAGTAGTGGATGACGTTTTATGATACACTTAAAAAAGAAATTGCGTAAGATTTGTAGGGCTAGGGAGTATCATATTTAAGACTCGTGATTGGGTCAATATTATTTAATCCAAACGGATTGGTTGCGGTTCGAACCCGTATGGATCTGATCCATGACGGGTTCCCATGGTGATACGGTCAGTGAAAGGTCCGGATCAGATTCGAATCAAAACCATGCCCACCTACTGCCTTTCTTGTTCTTATTTTTGTTGGATCTGTGACCGCATATCCCTTTTGATCTGATCGGGGTCAAACAGAACGGAGTTGTTTGGATTCAAACAGCTCTTGAGTTGGTCCAAATACGAATCCCGTAAATTAAATTGTACGGATGTCCACAGACCAGACTAAAATCCCAGATAAACATGGGTGCTACTTCAATATCTTACCAGTTGCCACCCAAGTCCCACAAGGCCACACATGTAAATCTTACTAACTATACTTCCTACTCTAAGATCTCTCAAACTTTGTGACAAGATTGTTTTGCCCATCCATCATTTCTTCTTGAACTTGTGTTCTGCTCTAAGATCACACTCGGGTCCTTAAATTTCGCCATGGATTAAGCCAACTGCAGTCACTTTCTTTATCTCCTCTATTTATTTGTTAAGCTTAGGCAATCTGTCACACATAAACTAATACAATATCATACTCAATTCAGATTCAATAATAATAAGGTTCTCTCTTTCCTGAGCCAACGTGCAAAGCTTTTCCATCCTTTTTTCATTCGTGCACACAGAAAAAAGGCAAAGAAAAAAAAACACTATAATAATATTTTGGGCGTTGTTCTAAGAGATGCGGGAAAAAACTGTTTAAAACACTAACGTAATGACTTAAAACAAAGAGTAGCTAACTTAAAAAATAGTCTTTTCATATACTCTCTCCGTCCGCCCAATTCCGCCCCTTCGCACATTATTTAAAGATGTATTATATATATTGCTATATAGTACAAGTGGGGTATATTGAAATAGTAAATGAAAAGTAAAGTAGTATAGTGGGGTTGAATTGTACTAGTATATTGATATATAGTATAAGTGGGATATGAGTGTTTGATTTAAAAGTAATAAAAGGTTTCCTTTTTTAAACATGGGGCAGAATTGAGCGAACGCCCAAAATAGAAAGATGGGGCAAAATTGAATGGACGAGGGATGGAGTACTTTTTTTTCTAAGAATTTGACATTGCCCAAAGGTTTAAGTGGACAAACGAACTTGACTTCAGTAGGTTCCTTCAATTCATAATGGACTTTTGCCCAAGAAGGTATTGGGCCTATAAAATAGAATCCATAATTCCATATTGCTATCGACAGAAAAATTTACAGTCCAAGTTCACTCATCAACAATGACAATGATGAATAATACACCTATTTTCTTGTAATGCATTTGTTATTCATAGTCATCAATTATGACTACATAACTTCAGTTCATTTCACAGAGTTATGTTAGACTGAAGCACTACTGTTGTATATATGTTCACCACCAAAAACCTTGTCGATCATTCCGTTTTCCACTTTAACTCAACATGTATCATTCCGTTCTTCGAATCTATCAGATGATACTTGTGGTTGATACGCCCGTTGTACACAACATCCTCAAGGTTAATGTCAACATGTCCCAGAGATTCCTACATGTTACATAGTTCAACAAGACAGGCAAAGTTAAAACTGGACAGGGGATGTTACTTGTACGATTTATGGTTGTAAGGCAATCCGGTGAAGGATAAGTACCTTTGAGTGGAAACTAATGCCTGTGCGCTTGCTCATAACGTTTATATGAATCTTCTCTTGCAATGGAGGTTCTTCGAGCAAGAACTGGAATTCTTCGTTCCACACAGGGTTACGTGTTCTCCTCATCATCTGCAATATGCCAATTCCAAATAAGAGAGAAACAACAATGATAATGACTACCAATGAATGAACAAGAGGAGGATATTCACCTTCGATCTTTTGGTTTCACCTCTAAACACTATCAGAACGTAAGGATTATTATGCCGTGAACCCTCTACATCTTGTGCACCTTGAATGTTAACAAGAAGAAGGCCTGCTCCCGTCGGTGTTTCCAAGCTGGATGACCTGTCCATTACACTGAATTTCCTGCTTAACCCGTTATTCATGGCCCCTCTCATGCTAATTTCATGGTCTTCTCTAAATGGTGAATATTTTATCTCAAGCACAATTTGCCCTCTTGGCTTTTTCTTGTTTGGGTCACTAATGGTTGTATCTTTCAATAAGTCGAGTACTACTTCTTTTGGCTCATTTGGCGTTAGGTGCTTCAAAGGGAACATTTGAGAGCCCAACTTGTCATGTGCACCTACCTGTTACAATGTGAGACACATTGTACAACATAGTCAATTTCAATCTACGAAGATAAACCAAATTTAAGAAATATTTAGGAAGATCGAGGTCAACCTTGTCCCAGTCGTACATATTTATATTTAATACTTGAGCTTGAGGTTCCTTCACCGAAAGCTTAAAGTCCTCATTCCATTCGGGATTTAGTGTCTTCTTTTTTACAGTAGTTTTCTTAGCTGGGAGGTTGTCTCCGGTAAGGTTTAGCTTTACATAAGGATCAGATAATCCAAGTAGATCCATTTTCAGAAGATTTATTGCACGTACAACTTTCACATGTAAAATTCCAACCGGCTTCTTTACAGCCACCCTGGCATAATATTCATTTCATTAAGTATGCCAAGAAAAGATGGTGGTTGCAAATGCTGCAAGTGACGGTACAAGATTATTTGTGATATAGAGTTTGATGATGATTGACTCACAATGAAGCATCAAGAACCGGTATTTCAAGATATTTGGGCCACAGGTAGAGAGTTGCAACTTCTTTTCTAATTCTATCCTGCAAAGTGTATAAAGAAGACTATTTCAGATGAGGAAGCAAAACAATTAACAATAACACAGAGTCTATCTGTGGTACAAAGGGCATACCTGAACATATCGGTAGAGGCCAGGAATGGACATAACATCTCCACCCAACACGTTCATCCCAAAGTCCACATATGGCTATGTGAATCAAGGTAGACAGAGGATTAGGAGAAAAGAATGTATTCTTCCCGTTAATCGAAGAACAAATACTTTGGTTTTACATAAAGTCTGTAACATTCCCCATACCTTTTCCATCAAAGAGACAACTATGTTTGCGAAACAAGGCATAGTAGGCACTAATGGTTTCAAAGTAACCCGTGGTGCAGCAAAAACTTGCAAATCTACCAACTGAGAAGTTAAAAGTTTACTCTTTAGAATAAAATTAAGATGACACTCCAAAATGTAAATAAACGTTGATCTTTGTTATCAAGCACAAACTTAACCGTTGCTGACCTGAATAGTGACTCGTACAGAAGAAATTGTCACTGCAACAGTTATATTAGGATTACCGGCCCATCTTACTGCGGGTTCCATAACCAACTCCTTCTCATTTGTCTCGATCACTTTAAGGCCTGTCAAACAACACTAACACATAACTCCACAAGGTTTTTTCAGAATAATGGTTGAATAACTTGCAGTACTTTTCAGCTATAACATTGAAACATGGAGCAATTGTACAGGCGACACTCAAATAAAATTTACTAGCTAAGGTGGAAGAAGTCACCTTGTATTGTTGGTGGAAGATTTCCGAGGGTAAGAGTATCAAACTCAATAGCTTCAATCTTATATTTACCAATGTACTCAACAAACATGGGTTCTGCTGTGCTCCTAATTATTCTACAAATCGCCTGTAAGTACATTACTTTAGAAAATGAAAGATCTGATTTATTAGAGACCGTATAAAAGAAGCTATAAAATTACCTTGTCCAGGAAAGGCCACATCCCTATCAATAGTTGGTTTAACCAATCTACCTGCAGATTTGAAAACCAGTATATAAAGAGTCTCATTGAAATCACTCATGCATTTAAGCTAAGCGCAGAGGAGATACTTACTCTATCATAATCAGGACTCTTTACCCATAGGGGAATCTCAGGCATAATATCCTCTAATTCATCTCCTTCAACCTCGCTTAGTTCCTTGGCTACTGGGTCCTAACAGATTTAGATAATAACGAGGGAAATTATAACATGAAATTTCATTCAACTGCTCATAATGCATCCAGAAATGTACTCAGAAAAGGAAATATGATTCTCTGAACAACAATTCTAAATTATTTCTAATGGGATCTACCTTAAAAAGCAACTACAAGTGCAACTGTACAAGTAGGCTTGTCTTATGCTCCTTAACATATCCGTTTCTCACAGTATCCAAGAATCAGTGGCTAACTACACATCTTTACTGCTTGATAATCCAACTTTCCAGAGAGTCGCCATTAGTATAGGAATCACAATGCGACATACATACGTCACAGAGAAGCAATACTAATTACATCATGAGAGTCATTCTACCCTACATACTCCATAGTCCATATAATGCCATCACATGCTAACCAGTAATCACCCTCAATCAGAAGAAAAAATTATTCATGGTGCAGACAAGTTGTCAATTAGTCCCAATTTTTCAGAATGAACGAAATTCTCAGACTGCCATTGACATAAATTCCTAGGCTTCGATGCAATGACCAATCACCGAAACATAAACTAAACGAAAACACATCGAAAACTAAGTAATCAATCAATCAATTAATCGGGTACTGAAGAGCAAAACATCCACGCATTAATTATCAAGTTCCCATTCTGGTGCAACTCACAAAATATCATTAGTGAAAGAGTTGATTAATTACCTCGACGTTGTTGGATTCATCAGTGTAAATGAACAAGTAGAATCCCATAAACAGACCCAACGGAAACCCGATTGTGAAACCAAAAATCCCTAATATAGTACTGAAAAATCCCATCTTTTTTTCCCTTAACAACTCCCACAGACTGATCTCTTTTCCGGGTCCGATTCAATCGCTCGCTAACGGATTGCCACGAAATGCATAAATACAGTACAACAACATGAAAATGGGACGACGGGGACAGAAAAGGGGAAATTGGAAGAGAAGAAATGAAATGAAAAATAAATGAAAGTGGGGTGTAATCGATTACGATGGAATTGAGAAGGGAAATGAATTTTCCCAATGCTGAGTTTGAAGTTACGAAGAGGCTCGGAGAAACCGCCAAAAGGAAGCAGAGGGTTAAAGACGACAGTTGGCCTCAATCAAATTTGAAGAAGAAGTATTTTTTTATATAAGATAGTTGAGACTTGAGACAGAAAGTACAATCGAATATACTTTGTAAAGTGTGTACTCCTCGTACTCTCCGATATTGTAATAATGTAGTAATGGCTAGTTCTAGGTCCAAAGTCCAAACTACTTGAAGCTACCCACCCCAGGTGAGAAGGTTTGGGTGACGATGGGATTTGGTTGTTGACGAAATGAAACTTAATGGGGTAAATTTCGTGGTTGAAAAATGGAAACATGATTGATGAGGTAATGTGATAGATTAGGACTTTTAGGCTAATAATCTGAAAGTAATGGATACCTAACTCATGGCCACTCAAACTTTCTAAGTCAAGCTCTACTTGATAGATCATACTAGTACTTTGATTTGCCTAATAAGACCACATTGATATAGTATGTTTAACTACAAAATGTGATGTTTATCGTAGGAGCGAAAACTAATCCTTTTTGTAGGCGGTGTACGATACGGGGTCGATTTTGAAATTTTTATTTTATATATGTATAAAAATTTATTTTTTATGTTTTAGCACAGTCAATTACGTAAATTAATTGTTTGGAAATACCACAACTAGTTGTCTTTTAACCTAATACAATGTATTTTTTTTCTAAATAACTAATGTTATAAAGTTTACTTCAATTATTCAGAACTAGTCCATAAAGTATATAACAAAATTGAGAAGTTATTTATGGATTGAAATTTGAAACTGTCATTATAAGATTATGTATGTTTGAGAATTGAGATTGCTTGTCATAACTCATAAGTAGGGTTATCAACGAGACTAGTCGCTCGTGAATAGTTCGCGAAAATGCTCAGTCAAAGTTCGGATCGAGATCGAGATCGAGATCAGTCCACGCAAGTTTGCTCGCGAGCATACTCGATTGGTTTTCGATTGAACACGATCACTAAAATAATATTCTTGACTGCTCGTGAGCAGCTCACAAGCTATGTATATCATTTTATTGATATTTGCAGGCTGATTAAATACAAGTATGAAGCTCAAGACTTATGATGGAGTATTGAACTAGTTAACTACATACTTGGCTTTATTTTCAAACTCAAGCATTGTTTTCTAAAATTACATGTCTCATGGTTAGGCCTGGCAATGCGTCAATATTGATTCAATCCGGACCGATCCGTCTCAGTCTGGACCCGTATGGATCGGATCCATCACCAATCCGTAAGGTATGGTTCGGATCAAAACTGGATCGGATCAAGTCTGATGTCCAGATCGACCCCACCTAGGGGTGGGCATCGGGTCGGGTAATCCCGATCCCGTCCCGACCCTATTGCATAAAATCCCGATAGGGTCGGGTATTACGGGATTGGATACCCGAAAATTTAAATAGAATACGCGGGTCGGCGTCGTGATT
>JAYMSL010005425.1:0-10102 GCA_036897195.1 Plantago coronopus
AGGAGGGACATCCCCGTCTGGAAATCCTTCACAGAAAAACCAAACGGATCAAATTCGACTGACACAGAATTATCGGTAGTAAACTTACGAACCGAAATCAGATTTTTAATGATTTGGGGAGCATGCAAGACATGTTAAGATATTAGTAAACTATATTTGAACGTTGGTCTACGCAATGCTAATGTTTTTGACAAATATCCTTCTGTAATCTCTTGCATACATAAAAATATTCGTTTATCTATGTATAAAAGAAAATCCATGCCGTGGCAACGCCACGGGTTAGGACTAGTTAAGTATTAACTCTTGAACGATAAAATATTGTGTTAGACGATCTATGCTAATTAGATAGGTTCATAAGTGGTGTGTGATAAAATACATAATGTGTTTATATCGATATACATGTTTCGATTCATAACATATAAAGTGCTTACTGCTTAGTGATAGACAGTATAACAACAAGACTCGCACCTTTTTCATTATGTGAAGTAAAATGGACCCAGATAATTGGATTTACCTCTCTAATACATGCTATAGTGATTTTATTGTTTCTTGAAATGATATTTGCAAATGATTCATTTCGGTATGATTTTGAGTTAAAATTGAATGTGATATTTAATTTCCTAAAGTTGCATAAGATCGATGTTTTTACGTGTGTTAGAGAAGACGTGTAATATTAAATACTCCAAAACCCACCCCTTTCTGACTTCTCCTTGATTTCCCTTCCGCAAAAAGTTCACACTTGTTTGTTTTTTTTTTCATTTGTATCTTTCACTTAATTTTGAAAACTCAGAAAGTTCTTGTGTCAAAGCCTTGATCGATGAACCTACAAAATCCTTCAAATTATACTACATGATTACATCTAGCTAGGTATTCAACTATTGGTTGTTGAGAATCGTGGTTCATTTAAAATAAAAATTTATCTCTATTATGGTAGACGAAGATCCGTTAAATTAGTTATGTTGATTTCTAACTAATTCGATTCTCTTCACTTTTTCGTACGCTCGTACACGCTTAAGTAACTTTCTATCTCAGTAAAATATACTGATACAAGAAATCTTTTTTCCTAAAATCAATATTGTACATAAAACATTCCATAAACAACATTTGAAACATTAACATGAGTATTTATAACATTCATAACATATACATGAATATCAACATCTTGAAGAAGGAGTAAAATCAAAACTTTGCTAATGATTAGATTATCATCATCTCCAAATGAGAGATTAGATTTATGAAGGCCAATTCCTATACCAACCAGCCCATGCAGAAACCAGACCACTAATCCCAAGAGTAACAGCATGGTTACAAAAAGGATTAGGCTCAATATCTGCAAGTGCAATCAGCAAATCTGCAAAATTAGCAGCCACAGCCATTAATCTCATCACCCTATCAGCCCTAATCTTCTTGATCATCTTCTTCTCCACATCTTTCACTTCATCCCCCATGTTTGCAACAATCTCCCTCTCCTTCTTGACCCCTTCTTGGATCAGAATAAAGTCAGACACTATGAAAAATATGTACCCAAATGACTCACCAAAGGCTGAAATGAAGCTCATTCTCCTAGCCAGTTTTGCATCAAGGACCCCAACTCTTGACAGCCACAAGAAGTGGTCGAAAAAGAAGTAGACCATTTCGCCCGCGTTCGAAAGCACGCCCAAGAGGCGGAAGGTCTTCGTGTTGCCGGGGTTTCGTCGTATGGCGTTGAAGCCGGTGAGGAAACGCCCCGTACGGAAGGCTTTTCGGCTCAGGCCGGACGCTACTTCCCATTGCTTGGCCCTCGTGGCGGCCTCCGGGTGCGAGTTTTCGACGTGCCAGTGGACTAGCTTGGATACATATTGGAATGTCTTGACAAGTTTGTCAATGCCATCTCTTTTTGCCAAGAAGATGACCAGTCTGTCTAGTGTGTCATCCATTGTAGCTTTGCTTGTGAAGTTTTGCAATGGGAAGATTGGGCTTGTGTAGAGATTTAGAAATTCAGGGGAGCCACAAAATTATGGTGTTTTGGATAAAACCAAGTTTTATATATGGTTGGTCAATAATATTTTGTTCTTATGGTACTAGTCTTCTATATATCACCAGGACATGATGATTATGTCTTGTTCCTTATTTTGTCTCAACTAGAACTTAGACTTGAACCACCAGTTTTTGGATCAATCAAACTTTAATTAGATAAATAGACAATAATACTCTAGCCGAGCTCGGACTATGCTCGATTGATCTCTAGTTCGAGCCGAGTATCACAATACCTGTCTTGGTTCGGTACGTTTAACAACACAATTCGACTGAGAATTCCACAATTAGAAAAGAGGCAAAGAAGTGTTCATAATAGTTGCATCTGCATTTGCTCAACTTAGTCACTTCAGGCTCTTACAAGTTACAAAAGGACACTCTTTCCAGTCTAAAGTCAAAAGCCTTATGAAGCTAAGTAAGTCTATGATCATCACGTGAAGATGTGATCTCAAATAACTTCTCATTTGCTTCAGCTGCCTGCAGATTGCAGATTCATGTTAACATATCACTTCTGAAAGAGTCACCAAATTAATTTGATATCAGGAAAAAAGGCGAGATATAACGCGAGGAAAAGAAACTATAGAAAGTCGTAAAAGCATGAGAATCAACCTGTTTTCCCCAGTTCGTATGACAAGTTCTTTTAAATTGAAGCAGCAAAGAGAGGATCAATCTAGAAATTCGTTTAAGAATGAGAATCAACCTGTTTTTCCCAGTTCGTACGAAAAGTATCCCTGTCGAAAGACCTTCCCCTCCAGACTGGAACCAGAAAACTAACACTACCGCGATTGGGATTCCAAATAGGTACGCTAGATTGATGTAAGCACCCATATGCAGATATGCTGCCAGCCACAGCCCCATGCATTCTCGCCTATGTTATTTTCGTCTCTCACTAGAGATCGGTTTGGAATTTAATCGGCTAACTTTTTACACCTCATGAGCTAAAAGTGGTTACCAATAACATTGAAAGTAGCTTAATTCATCACCGTGTACACAAAGGTAAGATCAGAAACCAATATTAATGTTGATCTAATTAACCTAATACAAGTGGGCTGCATGCATGAAGAAGTAACTATGGTATGCCCCAATCACTTTAATGGCCTCTGATTCCTGCTCAGTCTGTGCAACTAGTAAGTAGACTTGAGAACCCAAGTCTTTCTGGTCTTCTGATAAAGTGGGAAGTTTTTCAAATTATAGACTGATTCCACTACAGTCTTTTTCAAGGAAAAGCAATTTAGTTGCAAGTTGCCAAATTGATCCCATCTGCACTGAAATTGATTGATTGCATTTGCATTAATATTCCTCTTCAATTCTTCTGGTAATTAAGCAATTTACTGCATGTCTTTATCCTTAATTTGATTCATTCATCTGTAGTTTGCTGTACACTTTAATATAGGCTTAACTAGTTCTAACTCATGTCTGATAAGAAAGGAGTATAATCTGCCCATCTGCTGCGACCAACTGAGAGTTGATCTCTATGGAACCGATAATACAGAAACATCGTTGATTCCTCAAACGTACACTTGTAAAACACTAGCTAGCGTCTAGAAAAATGAAAGCTTAACTTGAAGACTTGTCTCGTACACACGCTGGTATAGATTCAATAGATCGGATCACAAATAACTAGCTCAGATCAAGTACCATAAATAGGACAACTAGTTAAGTCCAAAACAGACTGTTAGTGGAAAAAAGAAAAGAAGAGGTGAAATTCATTTCTGATAAAACAAACAACAGCAAATATTTACAGGATTTTTAAACCATAACAAAGCAGCAAAACATTATTTTTGAAGCAGAAAACACACACTAGTAAGTAGTACATAATTATACAAAGAGCAGCAATCTTATATATATTCTACAATGAAAAACTACACTTAACAATCACCCACGCCTGCTTCTCTTCTTCTTACCCTACCCAAACAGCTTGTTCCACATGTTATCAACTGCCTCGATAAATATATATCTCCACAATTTCTTGAAGAATAGAACGTTGAAGACCATAGCAAGTCCCATCCCATATCCTAATGAAATGAAAACATACAACCACTCGGCTCCGTCCTGCTCATGTCCTCCAGGAACTGATACTGCTGGACTCTTAGCGTCCTTACAACCACTTGTGAGTGGAGGACCACAAAGTTTATTTCCAAGAAAGCTAGACGCGTTCAATGTCAAGATCTGTGTGCTTTGTGGTATTTCCCCAGACAAGTTATTGTAAGACACATTGAGATAGCTCAATGATGATAGACCTGCAAAGCCATGTGGAATTTTTCCAGAGAGAAAATTGTTTGAGAGATCAAGAGACTCCAATACCTTCATGTCTTCGATTCCATCTGGGATTTTGCCATTCAAGTGATTTCTTGACAAGTTGAGTGATCTTAGCTGTGCAAGTCTTGTGAACTGCTTTGGGATATCTCCAGAAAACTTGTTGTTTGAGAGATCAATGTTGGTAACCAGAGAAAGAATGGTGTCGTAATGAAGCCTTGTTCCTTTTATCGCGACAGTTGCACTATCTTGATTCAAGTAGTAATGGATACGAGCACTCCATTCTGGGCTAGCCATTGCAGTAAAATTGTCGATGCAGCTTGGTACAGTTCCAGAAAAATTATTATTTGAAAGATCTAAGATGCGAAGATTTGTAAGGTGACAGATACCTGAAGAAATCTTTCCACCAAGCTTGTTGGAGCGTAGAATGAGAATATTTAAGGCAGGCAGACAGGTTCCCATCCAGTTTGGTATCTTGCCAATCAACTGATTGTCGGAAAGGTCAATCTTCCACAACTTGGTGCAGTTTTGCATTGAAGACGGTACTCCCCCCGATAATTTGTTGTTGAAGAGATTCAGAGATTCCAGCTGTCCAAGATTTCCGATGGACTCAGGGATACGGCCTGAGAAGTTGTTGTTAGCCAAACTCAAAGTACTTAAGAGCCCGAAATTCATGAAACAATCTGGTAATTCTCCCGACAATAGATTTCCCTCCAAATTAAGGTTCCAAAGCCCGCTGTAAGCTATTGTTGAGTTGTTGCCACATAAGAAGTCCTCAACACGTCCCGAGAATGAATTGTTGGAGAGATCCAATTCGTTCATGGATTCTGCATTAATTCGAGGCAGTGAACCATGGAATAAGTTAGAACCCAAATCTATCAAGTAAAGAGCTGAAATGGCATGATCATCAAAGCTTCCACTTAGTTTGTTGTGGGAGAGATTCAAATTCTCCGTGACATCCCAGAACCAACTTGGAATAGGACCTGCGATTCCGGTGTTAGATAGGTCCAGCGAAGATAAGTTGACTGTTGGCGCAGTGTGGAGCCATTTCGGAATCAGACCACCGGCACCCAAGTTCCATGAACCCAGCTCAAGATACGAGAGTTGAAAGTTAGGGATCCAGTTGTCACCGACTTTAAGAGTCAGATGATTTCCGGATGCAATGAAGTATTCTAAGCTTGTGAGATTAGCAAAGTGAGTTTCAGTCACAATCCCTTCAAGCATGTTGTTGCTTATTTCAAAGAAAGACAAGTTAAAAAGTTGGCCCATACTTTTTGGAAGGTTTCCTGTGAATTTGTTATCTGATAGGCGTATCTCTTCCAAAGACACAAGCTTACCCAAATTGCTTGGAAGTGGGCCAGAAAATCTATTCCTTTTGAGATTAATAGAATTGAGACGTTTGAATTCTACAAACTGATAGTTCGTTAAGTTACCGTAAAGTTGATTACCACTGAAATCAAGGTTCTCTAAAGATTGTAAGAAACAATTTGACATATTACCAAAGGCATTTGAAATATCTCCCCCCAAGTTATTCGAAGTGATTCGCAGGTCTTGGAGACACAGTGATGCAATGTCACTTGGTATTTCTCCAGAAAGATCATTGTAAGATAAATCAAGGAACTTGAGAGAAGTTAGATTTTCAAAAGAGTTGGAAATAGAACCTTGTAAAGAGTTACTAAATAAATGAAGGTGGCTGAGGGATGTTAGATTTGCTAAAAAACTCAAACTTGAACCTTGAAAAGAGTTTCCAGATAAATCAAGGTAGTTGAGAGAAGCTAGATTTGCTATAGAATAATTAGATATTGGTGAACCTAGCAGAGTGTATCCATTTAAATCAAGGTATTTGAGTGAGGTTAGATTCGCTATAGAATTAGAAATTGTGAATGAACCTCCTTGCAAGTAAATGCCTGATGCATCAAGATACTCAAGAAACTTGCATTCGTAGAGCCAATCGGGTATCTTGAGATTATTCCCGGAGATATCAAAATATTGGAGCTTGGGCAGGAAGTTGGCGGCACTTGGAGGGCCATCTTGGAAGACATTGAAGCTCAGGTCAAGATGTGTGAGTTGTGAGAGGTTCATGAACATGGAATTATCCAATGCGCCAGTCAAGCCACTTTCGGAAAGATGGAGTTCAACAACATGACCGGTGATGTTGTTGCAGGTTACACCTCCCCAACGGCAGCAATCAACCTCAGACTTCCAAGAAGAAATTGGCCATATTGAAGGATCGTCGGCTAATTGCTTGAAGCGCAAAACGGCTTGTTTCTCAGGTTCAGGACACATTATAATGCCATGATCAGCACTACAAAATGTCAAGTGAAGAGATGATATGATTATTGTGGTGAGAAGTATGAAAGGGATGAACCATGCATCAGGAGTAGGCTTCATTTCGAAAGGATTGAGAGGGGGTTTTCGGATAGGTAATGATTATATGAGTGTGGTAGTTTGGAATGAAATGAATCAAGAAGCATACTCACTTATATAGACTTGTAAACTTAAGCATTTGTTACAATAATTTCAAGAACTTTCAGTTTGAGAATACTAGAATGACTTGGACTACTTCCCACTTGAGAAGACTAGAAAGACTTGGGGTCTCAAGTTGCAGAGGCATGCATTAAAGTGATTGGGACATGGCTTAGTTACTTCAATTATGCAGGCCCACTTGGATTAGAAATCTAATCATGCAGACTGGAAATGTTATTATACACCTGTTGTCACGATATAATTTGTCTCCAGAAGTCAGATATAGGCTATGGAAGTTGTGACGAAAGTTCTTTGTCTCAATAACAAGCTAAAATTTTTGGTTATTTTGCGACGAATTTAAATTCTTGTGACGAATTTGGACTGTATAGAGACTAAAATATTGTCACTGTAAGGTACAATTTATTGGGACGAAAGTTATTTGTGCCACAGATCACAACTTTTTGAGACGAATTAAAGTTTATGTCGCTAAGTACCTATGGCAACGCGTTTAGGTGACAAACTCTTGACGAAAAATATTGTCACAATAGACTTTAGTGACACAATATCACTCTATTTTGTGAAGAAACTGTTTGTCACAAAAAACTCTTTTTTTTGTAGTGTGTATCCAGGCCTGCACATGCATGTCTGTAACAAAATGGCTGTTGATTTGTACTTCACTATGCACAAAGTCATTGG
Organism: Plantago coronopus; assembly: GCA_036897195.1. Taxonomy (NCBI): domain Eukaryota; kingdom Viridiplantae; phylum Streptophyta; class Magnoliopsida; order Lamiales; family Plantaginaceae; genus Plantago; species Plantago coronopus. The sequence continues at coordinate 7,432 of JAYMSL010005425.1, forward strand.
ACTAAGTTTGCCGTTCACTCGACTAAATACATACACTTGGACTTATTTTACCCTCATCAACTCATCCTTTTCGTCCACTTAGTCAAACCCGGAAAATTTCCTATAGCACTATCAGCATCTAAAGAGCAGATGATCTTATGCGTGCAATCCTCGACACTTGGTTTAATTTTTTTACCCTGCAGGTTATTTGCAGATACAATCCTCTTTCATCCAGTCCAGTCCATCAATTTTCTTGAAACCTGAGTTTTATCGTTATATATAGATCAAATTATGTTGAAAGTGTTCAATACGCAATTTCATTTGTACATTAGTGCAAGATTCTTTCCTAGACTTTAGAGTTAAGTCCTTCTCCTGTGTCGTGATTACGATATGAAAGATGTGCATGAGCCATTGTCCCATAGACCTCCCTTCAGTTTTATGGTCTCTGTCCTTTTGCTCATGAGAAACAAATTGCAGGGTCCAATATATGATAGATGTGTTTCACCTTCTAAAAAATGCCAAAAGATTACACGTACGTAGAGGATGAGCTACATAAATGGAGAGGCGGACGTGTATATTTAAGATTGAGTTAATCGCGGATTAAAATGTTGAAAACTAACGGGGAGTGAATTTTTTTTATAATCGGTGACAAATGATCTCGTGTTTAACAAATGTTGAAAACTATACTCAGAAAAATACTTCAATAGTTTCCCAACTCTTGCCTCTTTTTGTACTAGGTTAAAATGGTCTCTTGTGTTTAATAAAATGTTCAATATTTTCTATATTAATACATGTTTAATACATGTTATATACATTGATCAGAAGAGCATTGCTACATGAGTACTCCACTCGATTCATTTAAAAAACTCGTTAAAGTAAGGTGTGTATTGTCCAAGAAATGCATTTTTAACCCAAAATCAAGATTGGCTTGCCTTGTGCTCTAATTACTTGTTAGATTCAAATGACACAGCCCTTTCAAGATGTTTTTGTAACCGATGTGTACGCACAAGACATTTTACCTTTAAAAGTTATAACGTAGTAAGTACGTATCTCCCGATTTCTCTTCTCTTGTATTCAGGACTATTTCATCGAAGACCTGGCGAGGGGTGCAACCGGTATGTTAGGCCCGTCGAGGAACATGGTCTCTATCCATAGGCAGGTGGCTAGCTCTCTGACAGAATGTACCTGATACGTTCACTCTCTGCCTTCCCTCGCCAGGTACTCTTCATTGGGCGATCGCTATCATCCGTCACAGTTGCAGGCAAACCTCTCTCTGTGAACGATTCATATTTCGCCTTTGATAGCAACGGGATAGGTGGTACCAACGACCAAGATCAGTACAGTACAGAACTACACATCGTTACACAATTTGATTTACAAGCCATTGACCTGAGCCATTGTGAAGGCTGCATCAAGAATGAGCATCGAACTATTTGGATTGATTCTTGTGATCTCTTCTCAGCTCAAGTTCAGTTCTTCACTTTTGCTTCAGAACAGACGTTGTTCCAAGCTTTATAATTTGGTTGGACATTATTGGTTCTATAATCACCAGAATTTCTGAGTAATTAACTAGAGAGAGTGAGAATTCATTATTAACCGTCAATTAGATTGATTCTTGTACTCCTCTTTGATTTGTGTTAATCGAAATTAGGGTTCTTCCCTGTTCTAAAAAAATTAGGGTTTTTCTTTTGGTGAATTGGGAATTTTCAATTATTGCCTTGACTCTCGACATTTCTAATCGTTAAATGACCAGACCATATACTTCAAATTATCACATTATACTTACAGAGCAAATAATTTATGACGGAACCTGGATTCTAGTCTCCCAGACCGTTACACTACTCCTAAACAGATAAATCAATCAAAACATGGATAAACAAAACACAGATCACCCCACTAAAATCTACATAACCTCGTTGATCGGCAGATAATGGCATGGGATTGCTAGGATGTTCTACGGATCACTATTGGAGCGACTAATCCTCCAATGTGTAATCTCTAAGTACTCTTAAGAGGCGCTTTCCACTCTGATGTCCTTACAGTCATTTAGTAGCACTACAAAAAAATGGCAATATCTGTGAGCACTAAAATGGTTACTGATAGCTTTGACCCACTTGCAAATGCCTGTCAGTAAGTGCATACCCTTGCAAATATGCCCTTGCAATATACCTCCTCGCGCTTGTTTCTTTCGTTAGGGCATCTGACAACACTTGCAACTGTATAGATCAGTTGCAAGGACTTCCCTCACGCTTGTTTTGTGAAGGGCAGAGAATTAAAAGGCTGGGCAGCATTATTATGAGGGTCAACCCTCACAGTTGTAATTTGATTTAATAAAAAAAAAATAACATCATTTCAAGGAATCCCCATAAATGCTCATACCAAATACTGTATACAAATTATAATGTGAAAATACGTACAGTAATATGTATATAAATATTTCTCAACTACATATTTTGCAATGACTTCACATTCCCAAAGTTCAGAAACTGAATTAACACAAATATTCTATCAAAATTAAAAATCCTTGAGTGTGTTAACAGTATAACAAGACAGATCAACTAAACTTGGAATCTTGAATCTCACAAGTCACAAGGGATTTGCACATGAGAAACCTGCACAGAAGTAAAATCCAACTGAATGATTACCAGAAGAGTGCTTCAACTCCCAATCAAAACATGTAATGACTTGCTGA
>JAYMSL010005426.1:0-10098 GCA_036897195.1 Plantago coronopus
ATAAGTAATGAAGGGTATAATTGTCTAAAAATGGGTCTCATTGTAATTTATTTGGACCTAATAATAATGGGTTTATGAGAAAGGGTTTTAGAGTAATATAATGGGTCATTTTGGGCCTAATAGGAATTTTCCCATAAATTAATTTAAGGACGTAATCAGCCTTTATATTAGACACAAGGGGGTAATCCGTCTTTTTTATTTAATTCAGGGGTAATCCTTCAAAAATTAATGGAAAAGTTAACACTGTTAGTCGAATTTAACGGAAAAGTAAAGGAAGGGACGAGTAGCACCTTCTAAAATAATATAGGGGTCAATTGGGCCTTTTATGAAAAATAAGGGGCTAAAATCTGAATGGCCAAAAACTCTAGAATAGACTCCCAGTATACATAAGTAAGATATAGATTAGTACCGGCTTTAAAGCCACACATAGCTTCCATTTTGTAATGAAAGTAAAGTTCAGTTAATACCAAATTGTTCGGCGTTAAGCAACTTCAATGCATATACACCCTCCGTCCCAAACAGTTGTCTACTTTACTTTTCGGCACACAAATTAAGAGAAGTATAATATAGAGGTATATTAGTGGTGGGGGTTCACTTGTATTAGAGGTAATAAGTTGGTGGTGGGGTACAAAAGGCACTTTATTGGGATTAATGGAATATAAGATTACTTTAAACTTTTCTCTTAATCAAGATTACTTTAAACTTTCAAAAAATGGTAAATAAAGCAAAGTGGGCAATTACTTTGGGACACCCAAAATGGCAAAAGTGGACAACTATTTTGGGAAGGAGGGAGTATACAGTTAATGGGTCAAGAAAAAACTCGGTAATAAAGAAAGTAAGAATGGAAGTTTTTATCAAAGGGTAGTAGAGCAATCTAATGATCATCTATGAGACCTAAACTCTCACAGGGATTACTAGGTGCAGCAACTTTACAACTTAGGACATCAGCTCCACCAGTTCATCAAGACAGGACAGAACGGAAAAGCTTCAGAAACTAAATTATTGTTTCAAGGGGAATAAGCTATGTCAGAGTGGGCCAGAAAAATTTAGTAATAGCATATTTTGCTATATTTGACCTATACTCTTAACTTTCAGCGCCACCTGCTTATTGACAAGAGACAGATACATACCTGTACAGCTGATGCAGTTTCTCGAGCTAGAGTTTGACTGATAGCAGCATTGCTTTGAAAAAAGTCAATAATTTGATTGATGGACTCATCCAAATACTGAAATAAAACACCCATAATTTAAAAGGCTGTAGACTTAGACTGAGAGGGGAATAGAATTAGACAGGTGTCGATATTTTTACAGTCATATAACAAGGTGAAGCTTTCGCAACCATGCTCCAGTCCACATCAGCATCAAGTGGCTTATAGCAGAAGACTCCAACTAATGAATCAGAAGTACTTTCACTCTGCAGTTAAAGATAGACGGTGGTGGCCGCACAAGTATAGTGTCATGTACTTTCAAACTCGGAAACATCGGAAAAATGGAGAATCGGGATGGACAAAGGATTCATACCTCAGCAAGAAGACCATTTGGAGAGACCAATCTGTATGATCCCAATTTTATCTTAAAAGCCTTGGCCTCCGAGTAAAGTTTTACGTGGCAATCAAGATTATCACACGATAGATCAGCAAGACACACCTGACCGTCAATCAGCTTTGAAGCATTATGCCTCATGTGAAGATCCAGATCAATAAGTTGCAAGTCCTTCTTGCTATTAAACAGCAATTGTTCATCATCACCTTCTTTGTACCCGATGATATCATTCAGTCTTTTCCAATCATCCTCGGTCAAAGTCCCAGGTTCATTTTCATCTTTGACAGGTTGGTTGGTCCTGATACATAAGCAATTCGCACCAGATGAGATATGATGACATGCATTCTTTGAGCAGTAAAGACAGAATCAGGTTTGACATACTCACCATCCAAATGACCACCATGATTTCTTTGGCTCTTGTCTTTTCGAATAGAGTTCAGAGCCTACCGATTGCTCCACAACCTTGTGGGCCAACATCCTGTACGTAAAGCGATAAATGCAGAAGCAATCAGTTCCGAAGTTAAAGCCTACTATAGGCATGAAATTAGTTGCAAATTAAATAGGCAGAAATGGAATCTGTCTCAAATTTGACAGATAACTTAAGGATAGAATAGTACCCTGCTATAACCAAAAGCAGGCAAACAAACAAAACAATCTAAATAAATATAATTGAAATCAGAGAGAACCCAGAACACTCAAGGCTGCAATCTTCATAAAGGGCAGATGAAGCAGAAGGAAGTATGAAAAGATGGGGAACAAGATATTGTTGTATAGTGTAAGCCATGATGCCTCCAATTTGATATACCATTATAATCATAAAATTATTCAGCATTACGATTTACGTACTTCAAATTATTCAAGTAGAAGAAAAGAAAAACACCTCCACTGAAGGATGACCTCATTATCAAGTCCACGGTCAAGTTCCTCTATTTCTTCATTGTCATCGATGACGATGCGGTCAAGGTCCGCTTTGAGCAGTGCAGCATAGAGGGAAATGTACTTCTTACGTAATAATGCATATCGCAAAACTTGATCCCAGGACATTTTCCCACTGGCAATGAAACAAAATAAGAAAAGCATAAACCATAAGTTCAACACAGTCGATCAAAATTTCCAAGGCATGATTGCACATAAAGCTATTAAGCAAAACAACTATGAAAAGTTGTATAGCCATCAACAGAAATCTTGTAATTTGTAAAACACACAAAGTTTCAGTAATAAAAAATGCCATTTTTGGTACCATATCTTTTGCACTTCTTGGTACCATAACTTTCTTCTAATGTTGGTAGCTTTGACCAGAGTTCACTAGAAAACAATCAAATTCGAATTACGAAGTTAGGTCACTAGTTCCTTTCCAGTTGATATATTCAGATGCAATTGTGCATTACTTTGTTGCTTCCTTAATTCACGACTTAAGAAACTTAATGTGAATTCTAGAAGTAGATATGTTATAAGTCATATATTAAGGAGACGAACTTATGTGAGTTGTATATGAATTCACTAATTGGGGGCAGATTAGTGACTTGGGAGTGAAATAAATATGGTACCAAAAGTGGAGAGGAAGATAGTTATGACACCAAAACAGGACTTGTCTTTTTTTCAGTATTCAACAACATTATTTTGGACACCGAATAGTTCTATGAAATAACTCTCTTTGCCCTCAGTCCTTTTCATATAAAAACTAACGCCGAACCTAACGGTCGCTGGTCAGTTTCATTTTTCTGCTTAAACCAACTATAAATAATTAAATTAACTCAAGAAACTAAATTATTGTAAACTAAAACTACTAACACTTAAAATTATAAATCGCTATCTTTCGCTGAAAAAACAATAACATAAATGAAGCCAACACTAAAAAATAAAATTTATTGGCAAATCAACACTTCAGAAGTGTGAAACTAACAATAAAAAATTATAATGTCACATAATATTAGTTAAACAAAATAAATAATTCTAATAGCCTAGAGAAACGGTGAACCCAATCAACTGAATTTAAAAACACGCTCCAGGAGTTCCGGTCTTAATTAGGGGTTGGGGTTTCTCAAAAATTTATATTGTCTTCTCCCAATAAAATAAGTTTTGAACCCCACAACTAACTTATTACCTCTAAGTTAGACAACGAAGCACAACGAAGCGTAGCTCAGTTGGTAAGACGCTTCACTTCCAACCAATAGGTCGGGAGTTCGAGTCACCCTTTGCCGTTACCAACAAAAAAAAACAAAAACAACTTATTACCTCTAATAAAGTGAACCCCAGCATTATTATACCATAATATTATACTTCCTCCCTAATATTACAAACTTCCTAGGTAAACCGTGTTTACAAATTTTGACCATGATTTACTCTAAACTATACAACAAAAGATCGAATAAAATTATATTATTAAAAGTAATTAACTATACTTTCATAAAGTAATTTATGGTCAAAATTCAAAAGAAAAGTCTAAGCTTAGGAAGTTTATATTTAATGGACGTCATACTTGTCTCCTTATTCTGCGCGCCTAAAATTTACCTTTTTTTAATGGTGACTCAATGCCACAAATGACCAGTTTTCTGTTTTATATTAATTCTATGCATGATGAGCAATCATATGCATGCATACATGTTTCCGGCAATATCGTCTTACTATTTATTTAGCTTTTATCAGAAAGTAGACCTTCTCTATATATCTCCATAACTTTTAATGACGTTAAGAATTTTCACAATTGCCAACCAAGCAACATTATCAACAGTCACACTAAAGTAAGCACATGGGATACCTGGCTTTCTTTCTCTGATCTGAAACTGCTTTGTATGCATACTTCCACCATGACTTTGGATCGTTTTTCAAGGAATCCCGTGGTCGATAGTGAGAATACCTCAATCGTTGATTAAAAGCAGTAAAATTATCAGCTAATTTCAGAAAATCCCGGTAGCAATTCTGCAAATGCATAGAAAATATTTAGAAGAGTAGGTTTGTACATGTCAAAATTAGAGAAACTAAATGAGGTTAAGAATTAACGAACCTTTGATAAACAGAGTGTCACATCATCTAGATATACTACTGCTTTCTGAAGAGGTTGGCCTTTGTTGGCAGAAATATTTGGACGGTCTTTTGTATAATTAGCATTTCCACTAATCGGTTGCAAAATATAGGAGTGCTTCTCCATATTACTAACTTCAGGTTTCCCATCACTCGTACCAAATTTGAAAATCTACAGCTCAACAATCAGTTCCCACTCAAACAAATGAAAGTGAATAATTCTTTATCAAACCAAATACAACACACCTGACTCCACTCAGCGGGTAGCAAGTCCGCCCAGGGTTTATTGATGTACCATGGACTAATGTCAGAATCCAAATAAATAGCCATCCGGTCAAGTTCTACAGACTAGAGAAACATGAACAGGTTAAGAAGAATAGACAGGGAGCAAAAGAAAAGAAATACAAGTACAACTGTACAAGAATATATTATACGAGCAGGGGAAATTGGTAGGATTGGGAAGATTATTAGAGTATGTATCCCCACATAAGAAGGTAATAACAGCGATGACAAGTATATCAAGCAGCAGGATAACAATGATTACCACAAGGAGTTAATTAAGAAATCAAAATGAGGAGAAAGTAAATGGTTCCATATATGTAAAATGGAAACAGGACCAATTATCCGTGCCCATCAATCAGGTCAAGTGTGTTTCAACGTAAAACTTGTGTTGCGACACAAGAATATTAAAGCAATCTGCATCTACTTCTTGCATTTCCAGTATCTCAAATTCCAGCATGACAATTATATTACATAATTCGACGAGATTTTCTGCTTAATAATCTGTCTATCAACATTATCAATCTATAAAGTCAAATCGTGTAATCAGTCCTTCGAAAAACAAACAATTTTTTCTTAAGTGTAACTGGAGCATACAGACCCCCAAAAGCAGTTCCGAATAGGAACTAGGTTACATATATTGTAGTGCACCAAACAATCCGATTGAGCGGATGAAAACACATCCTTAATGTATCACTTACACCGACCCTAAAAGTGGTTCCCAATCTAAGGTTTACGTTTCCATTTGTGGTAAATATATAATATTAAATTATTTGTCCAACCCCACTATCATTCTTTATCCAACCAATTACTTTACCTATTCAAAATTAATTTCTCCAACCCACTACCATTATAAAAAGTAAAACAATTCTTATTTTACCCCTCAAAAAGCAATTATAAACCTTATTATGGGACGGAGGAAGTAGGAAACAAGGAACTTATAACAGCCTGAAGTAAATTTATCAGCACGGAGGGAGTACATAACCTATAAAAATGATGATGCATCACAGGTTAATGGTTCATAAATCATAAGAATTGTACCTTCTGGATTTGCTCCAATGCACCTCCTGTAACAAATGTCTCCTTCCCATTATCATCAACTGTAAATGCTGAGAGCTTATCTAAGGTTATACCGGCTGCAAACGGATGGCCAGGATTACTGCAAGAGAAATTTTATCAGGTGCCATCACTTTGAGCGTAGAGGGATGTGTTGGGAGGATGTGTGAGATATAAGTGAGTGCAACAGTCAACTTATCAAAGATCAAGTACCTTTCAACATCCTCATATCTGATGTGAACATTTGATATAGAAAGCTTCAGATTCCCAATCACGGTATTGATTAAAGATCCAAGCCAAGACTTGTTCTAAGAGAAAAACAAATCAAAAACTATTAGGAGATCAAACCTGGAGAGGACAGTCTAAAAGACTCCCACGTGACAAAGTATGAATCTGAATGTGATCTTTGCTTCTAGATATACAAAGAGAAAACATTTAAATGATATGGAAATTTTGCTACTTAATAAAAATGAGAGTGTTACTGAGCACTCAAATAATAGGCCTAGAACTTAAACAATTGACATTATTATAAAGATATGTTACTCAGATAGGCTAAATGCAACAAGTATAAAATTGGCTGAGTGTCATCGATTGGCTGAGTGGCATCGAAGAAGTAGAAGAGGGAGTCACAAACATTCTTAGGATGATAACGAGTTCTTGTCTGCCTAAATACAACTGGATCTTTACAAAACAAATACATTATCTTGCGGTCCCAACCGCATATAACCACTTCTTATATAAGCAACAAAAATATGTAGGGTAAGTTTGAGGTGTTAGTGAATCATTGATAAGAGTTTGTTTATATGCAACAGTAATCGCACAGAAAAGTTGGCGGTCAAATAGATTACACAACAATAGTTTCAGAAATGTTCTGCACCAGTCAATGTCTATGAGATACAATTTCATCCAAGTTTAAAATGTCTAACGAGAAGCCTAAATTACACGAGACGGGGAGAGAGATGAGGGCAGTAGAAGTAGCACCTTACTTGAATAAAAAAAGAATCAACCGAACTGTCAATTCCATATAAGCACATCAACGAAAGGCTTAGATTACCACTGTTTTCGTTTTTGTTGTTTTTCAATTTCTCTCTTCTATATATACACACTGATGATGTATGCATTCCAAAAGAAATATTTGTCAAGCTTGTGAACAGTTCCAAGTACGCTAGTCAAACATGATACAGTTAGCATTTTCATTCTCCGCATAGAAGTCTGTACGGTTTGCAATGGCCTTAACTAGCTAAAAGTCTAAGCCTCACGAAACAATGAAGGAAGCCAGTGCAGTTCCATGGGGAACTAAAAAAAAAATCAATTCAGCAGCTTCAGATTTCCAGTGTAAAAAGAAAATTTGCCAAATGATATATGGCTCCCTCCCTTTCATAACACTAAAGTCTAACTTACATGTTAAGAAAAATCCTCAAACTAATATAATCTTGTAAGTAATATAGGTGTTACGGACAAACGGTTCTGACATACCATTTCTGTATCAAGTATTTTCTGGCTCTCCAACAACTTCACTTCCATTTCCTATTTGACATCGGAAAAAGAAAAAAAATAAAAGTCATGAACCAATAATCAAGTAATAAAAGAATCAAAGGCAACTCTTACTCGTATTCGATTCTTCTTAGCTTCTTGGACAGCATCCTCACTAGAACCTTCAACTTGGGTTGCAGGCTCCGCCAATAAAAAAATGCGATCCAAGTAAACTAACACCGGATCTTGGCCAAGCCTACTCCACGGGACCTATTCTCCAGGAAGTATGAGTAAGTAGAACTACATAAGTGAACTTGAAGAAGATTATTATTATTATATTGTAACTCTCCAATATCAGAAGGTGCCTACTAAGATTTAGCAAATTCAGTCGTTTCATGTACTTTGTGATAACAAGTGTAAAATGTTTTTTTTAAAGGGTTACATAATGTTCGATGAATACAGTGACAAATCAACATGTCTCAGCAAACAATTGTCAGATAAAACCCGGAGAGGTTGCTATCCAAGACATGAAATGCAGGAATTTGTTTCGATGAGGGTGTTCGCAGCTGAAAATGTGGTGTATGATTCTTAATTAACTACTAGAATTAGTCACAACACTCTGATTATATGAGCAAATAACAAATACCAGAAACTGGAATCATTCCGAACAAGTCCTATTTCTCCTCAACTCTTCACCTCGTAATCATTTAATCTAGTTTCTATATGATATCCCTTCCCAAGTTACCTTGAAGGTGTCAAAGACAGCTAAAATTGGAACACTTCACCTACTAATATACATGGGACTGCAACATAGCAAAATCAATAGATAAATATAACTCAAGCAGCATACTAAGAAGGCAAGTACATTGCAGTTCTGAAATATGACTACCAAAACTAATTTTTTAAATGGTAAGAAAGTTGTTTAGAACTAAGATATAACTTCAAAGAAAAAAACGAATTATTACAGAGCAACAAACCTTAATCTTCACTGACCCCAGAAACCCTGCTTTAACCTTCACAGGTAACTTTAATGCATTGAGTGCCTCCGGCTTTAATTGCATATTAGTCAATTCTACGTCACCTGTTTATTTTACGCAGTGAGTATAATGGATTTGGAAGCGTGAAACAGTGAGGACCACCAAAAGAATTAGTAAACAGAACTTCCGAAAAGAATGAAGAATTGCCTGTTATTTATTATAATAAACATGTTAAAGATATAGCAGCCAGTGTGAAACATTAAGTACTGCATCAACTTCATGTGTCACATAGACACATACAGCTCTTCGGAAAACTAACGACGGATGTCTGTGCAAGTGTGTATCAGCATATCTGTGTGTTTACAGAGAGAGACACACACTCGATGTTCCATCTACAAACTGCAAACAATTCGTCCTTGTAGAAATGCTCACACATGACATGAGCAGCACCGATAAAACTTTGAGCTCTTAAATCCACACATTACATCATTGTGAAGTTTTAAATTCTTCATCATATTCAAAGTGTCGGAAACTATCGTTCTCGAAAAATTATAAATCATACATATCCATCAGTTCCACTTCCAGCTCCAGAGTACCAAAAACTGAACATAAAAAGGGACAAGGCTCATCTTAACTTCTGAAGTTGGCACCCAAATGATTTCAGATTTCACCAACCCAGAGTTTTCTAACTAGACTGAACCCATTTTAATAAGCAGGTATAAGTACTTGGTTTAAAGCTCACAGTCTCTTGCGAGAAACCCTGCTAGTTGCAACTTACAATCCTGACACACATGGTTTCCGAACTATAAACAGAAATAATATTCGTCAAACACAACACATCAATCCAGAGAACTAGTAACAAATTCCTCCTGATTAATTCACAGTTCACACTATTAGGGCAATGAATAACAAATGCAGACTCATTTAGACCAAACCAAAGTAAATCCTATTTTTAGCTGATCAACTGACAGTCAAACTCAAATCTAAAAATAAAACCACAACTAGTTTATACCACTCCCCTAGCTAGCTCTCACTACATCCCCAGATATAGCGTCTTACTAGCTCCTAATCCACCCAATTCATCCGAATATAAACATAAACCGAAATTAGCTCATCCTGTCATCCACCTCACTGCATTTCATCTTCTCAACACGGAATGCAATCAATAACTCGCTACCAAACCCTAACAACTCAAACAAACCACAAAACACCAATCAACAAGTAAACAATCGCAACAAGAGAGCGAGAATCATCAACCGACCTTGCCACACACTGATTTTGAGAGCTTCTCTGCTGAGCCCCCTGACATAGTTCCCCAAGTACCTCTGCAACAAATACGCTACCTGATCCTCCAACATTTCTCCTCTCCTCACTCACTCAGTCTCACACCGATTGCTTACACGGACTATCCATCGGTATACGTACAAAAATGGTGATCGAACTCAGTAGAACATGTATACATACAACAATCGCGGTGGGTTTTGGGTGTATGTATGTATATAGTTTCAGTGGAGGTGACTGGTGAGATATTTCGCAGGCGTGGGCAGAAAGCAATCGTTAAGTTTCTCGTCTGTGTATACGAGACAGCAAGGCGTTTTAGTAAACAGTTTTGGTTGAGTCAGACGCGAGGGTAAAGTGGTCTAATTAGGATCACTAATGTTATGTACAGAACAAGTTTTGATATTTTCAGAACTAATATTAACAAAAATTTAACATATTGCAAAACAGTCCCCAATTCTACAATTTAATG
>JAYMSL010005427.1:0-10097 GCA_036897195.1 Plantago coronopus
TAACTAGACATATTTTATCAACTGACTGGGGTTTTAGGGACCATATATGCGCGCACGTTAATGTAAGGAACCGGAATTTCCTTAAGCTTATGGAAATTCCGGAATCACAGGAAACTTACTCAGTCTATGCAAGTTTCGCTTAATGTATAATAATTGGGCTGTCTAGTAGAAGAGGTTGGGCCACAAATACTCAAAACCCACTTCAAAGCCCAATACTCTAAGAACCCTAAAACTCACCAAAGCCCATCATCATCCCGAACAAACCCTAATTTATATAAAGCCACCATCTTCCACTTCCACTCTCACTTTCCCCCATTTCCGCCCCATCCCCAAAACCCTAGCTCCTGCAGCCACAATGCAGATCTTCGTGAAGACCCTCACGGGCAAAACCATCACCCTCGAGGTTGAGTCCTCTGACACCATCGACAATGTGAAGGCCAAGATCCAGGACAAGGAAGGCATTCCCCCGGACCAGCAGCGTCTCATCTTCGCCGGCAAGCAGCTCGAGGACGGCCGCACTCTCGCCGACTACAACATCCAGAAGGAGTCCACTCTCCACCTGGTGCTCCGTCTCCGTGGTGGCGCGAAGAAGAGGAAGAAGAAGACCTACACCAAGCCGAAGAAGATCAAGCACAAGAAGAAGAAGGTCAAGCTCGCCGTGCTGCAGTTTTACAAGGTGGATGACTCTGGAAAGGTCCAGAGGTTGAGGAAGGAGTGCCCTAACGCCGAGTGCGGAGCTGGGACTTTCATGGCGAATCATTTTGATCGCCATTACTGTGGTAAGTGTGGGCTCACTTACGTTTACAACAAGTCTGGCGGTGATTAGATCAGATCATCTATATGAAGGATTGATTGTTTTTAATCTGGAGTTTTGTTGAATTTTGCTTCAAGACCATGTCAATTGCGAATTAGTTTTGAGATTTTGTTTTGCCAGTGACGCAAATTTATTTTACTATCCGTTTTGCTTTTACTGTTGGATCATTTTATACATGTTCTTGATTATTGATTAATCAATTGCTTCTTTCTGATGTGCTGTGCTTTGGGGTAATTATAGTTTTACTGAAGATTTTAGTGTGCCATTTTTAATCATCATTAGGACTTGGGAGTTTGGGCATTTGTTTAAAGAATTGTATAACTGTATTACCTTGTTTTTCCAACCTAGTTACCAGTTTGAGGGTATAAGCATTTAACAGGAGAAGCATAAGTTGAGTGTTTACGCTAATGTGTTTTGCTGATTATACCTTACTATAAGCTGAAAATCACTTCTTGGTAATCGTTCGTGAGTATCCGTAAGACATGAGCAATGCATGATGCATTTGGAATTCTTTTGTACTCACGTAGTGGAGAATCGACTATGTATCTTTTAGATTGTCATTTGGTATTGTGATTAAATTGAATGCATGTATTACTTAACATATGAAATGATTGATGGGGCAAAATGGTATCTTGGGGTGAGGAGTAGGGGAGGTTCTCAAACTTGTAGGCCATTGATGAAATGAGATGATGTTATTTTTTTCAACTCAATTTGACCGGAGCACGTCTGATCATATTTCCGTTGGTTCTTGAGATCATATTTCCTTGGTTGGTTCTTGAGATCCGAAGCTGAACTCTTTTGAAATAATGCTTGTAGTTGCCATGATTGAGTCTGTTAGTTAATTACTATGAACTGGTCTTCTGTCACTCATGAATTCATGATATCTGTATATACATCCAATGATATTGTTTAGTGAATGGCTCTGCATAGTGAACGACTACAGCTCCCTTCGGTTGCCACAAACTGTAGAGAGTTTCCCTGAAAACTCAGGACCGACTCAAGTGTTTATATAGGCAAATTCTTTGCGAGATTGGCAAATTGTCTGCGTCTGGGCATAGGAAATTGGCAAAAGCACTTGTCTATGTTGGTTGAATTGGAATTTGATCTATTATCCATTCCCATGTAATCGTGGAATTAACGTCTTAGTTTTATGTTAAGTCAGCATTGCAGTTCGAATTCGAATTTATGCTTTGCATGAATCAGTCAAAATTTAACACTAGGTTAACACCATTTAATCATTTATCACTTGGCAACTTTGTTCGCTTTGCTTGATCTTGGCGGTCAGCAGTCAGCACACCCCTTCTCCAGAAACCTTTACATTGCAATATTAAAAACAACCTCAAGTGTATTCATTTAGATTTGAATAATTTCTGTACGTGCTTGTAGTATTGTGTATGGGTTAGTTTAGTGGTGCGATCTTGTCGACTAAAAATGTATAGAGGTATAAATAATTGATTGTAAGTTGGAATGAGGGAGTTCGAGTTCCAGCTATATGGTCATTGCATTCAGCGAGCACGTTGAGTACGATTTGGCTCCATAACATGGTCGCTAATGTGTGGAGTTTATCAAGCCAAACGACCCATATGGCTGCAAGTTCCCCTGCGTTCTCATGCGCGTTTGGTACTTCATGGTTATTGAATGTGTCACACAATACGACATATAAGTATGAGGATTTTATGAACTAGAACTATTGTGCACGATAGCATGGAGAAAAAGAACTTCCCAAACATGAAAATTACACGTTAACCGTAGTTGGTAAAGTTTTGTGGGACAGATAGAGTATTTTGCGACCGAAAATTAAAAGGTCAAATGTTACCGATCATATTCATATCACCAACTGACAAGTAACTGTAAACTAAACATTTTTATACTTTGGGCACACATTTCCCCTTTGCGACACGGATCGGACTCATTTGCCATCAAAACCGGGCTCAAAAAAGACCGACGGCCCATCTAAACCTTGTTGTCACGTCCTTGGTGGCGATTCCGGCGTATTTGTCAAGTAAGTCCAACCCCGACGGCCCGTCCGGTACTTGCCTTCTCTTTTCTTCTTTGTCGAGCATGCTTCCCTTTTCTGCCTTCATTTCATGTCAAGCTTCCTAAAGCATATACTATTTGTTTTTTACTCGCATTGCCGAATCTCAACAAAAGCAACCTTCAGTTTGGTGTTCTCAAGGTGTTCGATGAATTGTCCCAACCAACTACCACTACTATAGCTAGTTTTTATATCACCTTGCTTCCGCATTCCGCATAAGAATGCTATTTTCTTCAGAGAATGCCGAATTGGTTCCAATCTGTAAGAGGACCATGCAAGAATAATACTCTTGAATACTTTCAAGGTGAAAGCATCCAATTTTTAACATTTTTCGATTCTGCATTGCAGCTACTTAAAAACCAGCCTGCCAATTACCCTCAACAGCAACCAAGCAACCTGCATCTCTTGCTCTATGAACTTTAATTCTCTTTCACAAATCTCTAATACAGTAATGTTGTTACTAAAACATAACAATACTAAACCATACCAGCAAACTTTATCTTGTTAGAATTTTGTCATGGATGAAAGCTGGTCTTAGGTGAACCAACAATTGTATCCTATTTTCCAGTTGATCATACTATAACCCATATCTGAGCGAAAGTTGGAATTTTGCAGACCGTTCTTATAGTAGGAAAATATAGACATATAGAATGTTATCTGACCGCAGTTTTGCATAGCCTCTTGGAGTCTAAAATTTCACGCGTAGTTTTCTCTTTTAGGTGCTAAAATCAACTGTATGGTGCTTGAATGTCCGCATGTGTAAGCTTATTGAACTCGGGATGTTGTTTCGATGTGGGCAAGACTAAAATATCGAAAAACTTTTCTGGAGCCTTCGGGGTCATTTTTCATGGATATTAGTCCACATATCTGGGCGAAAAAATTAGACTTTTTATGACTGTCTCATTTTGTGAAGAAAGTGCACGGTCCTATTAATTGTTAAGTTTAGAGTAGTAAAATATATATATTGCATGTTATCTTGAGCTTATTGGGCTCGGGACGTGGTGTGGGTAATACTAAACTGATGATGGTGATGAGTAGAGTAGAGTAGATTTGCTAGTAGTTTCAGTTTTATAGGAACACAAGGATTTCGCGAAATTATAGAAGTGTTCAAATAAAAAACTTGAGCTCAAGAATGAAGAGAGATCCAGAATCGAATTGATTCTGAGGTAATTTGTGAGACTGTCTTCCAAAAGTACATTATATCATTGAGAAGATTCTGTATGTCTTGTTTGCACTCACTTCTGCATATTTACCATCTTGGCTGCTAGGTATGTCTTAAATATGCCTGTTAGGAGTAACTCTTTTTTCTTTACAGGCACTTCATCAAGCAACTTGTGTTCTAGTTCATGCAATGGATGGTATGTTGGAACTTCATTTTGGCTTCAACTGTTAGTGAATTCTCAGAGTATGTGTAATAAACTGATCTAATTTATTTTTCCTTTCTGTAAAATTAGTTGATTCAAAGACTGGTATGGAGGAAACTATATTGGTGGGTGATGACCTGATGATGGGGCCACCCTCCCCATTGATCCCACCAGAGATAGCTTCTCATGTGCTCGAAGGAGTTGATTTGTGTGATGGGATTCTGCACAATCTTTTCTTATGTAAGGGTCTTCACAACCATGAATCTTGAGGTTAAAAGCCGAATAATTTGAAAATGATGAATTCTTCATGGCTTTTTTGCCTCGTAGGTCTGCAAATCAATGATACTGAGCCCTTTTGCCAGGATGAGATCGATTTGTATAAGCAATGTGCTCAGAGGGTGAGTGCACATCATGTATCACATGTTCGCTTTAATCTTCTTCTCTTATAGATTCTTGTCTGAACATACATGTCACTATATGTAGGATAAGAAACTGAGAGAGCGGATACAAGATAGCGAGCGTAAATTGGGGATGTCCATGCCTTCACAACTGGTAAACGAAAGATCTAGTCAATTGGAATCTGAAGCCACTGGTTTGGAGAGGTATGCTCAGTCAACTGTAAAAAACCTACTGTTGTGGTGCATCATTATGTTCTTGACTTCGATTCAAACAACAACAAAAAGTTCTTGACATCAGTCTGTTTTCATAAACATTTCCATGATATTCTCTGGAAAAAACCTTTGCTATACTCTTGTGTTTCAAATTGGTTGATTAGCTTCAGATGGGAATTGCTTAATCGACACGTTTTGGGAAATCACACTTTCTTTGTTACTTATAGACGCTTGATTTTGGCGAGTGGGGTTGAAGGTATGGAAGGATTTTGACAGAGATGGAGTCTACATGGCCGTCTCACTGATACAAAGTAATACCTATACTGCTATACACAATCCTTATATTTGATTTCTCAGTTTTGTGCTACCTGGAAGTATCATCACTAGTTTCTCACATCATACGCAAATGCACATTGTGTTGTAGGAAACGGCTGGAAGCGTTGAGGCAAGGGATGGAGGACAGAGCGAAAGATCACGAATCAGTTGTCGTCGAATCAACTGGAACCAAGAAGAGATGGTTCTTTTTGTGAGGCTGGACATTTTTTTATCAAACCATCTGGCCTTGCTGACACTATCCATCAATGCTAGCCTGGTGGATAACCTGATGATATAAAGTCATGAACGGTTGGTTGAATAACTGGATAAAGTGAGCTAGCTTGTTGGATAACTTGAATTTTTTATCTATAAATTTCCAGGAAGGCAAATGTGTGCCAAAACTGTGGTTTCTTGCAGCAATCATGAAGCTTTCTGAGTAATATTTAATGTATGAAACAGAAACGATATCCGCCAGCACATGTGGGTCTGTTTGTGCATATAATAATATGGGTGAGTTTGATTGTGAGACAAATGGATCAAAGTAGGATGTGAATCATGTGGTAGTGTGCTCTACAGGATCTGGATACTTCTGATAATGAATTGTGATGATGCATGTATGGTTGCAACAAGATGAGATTCAGAGAATCTTGAATCTGTTTTCTGAATGCTACTTGACTTCGGGATGATGTTTTCCGAGTGGTAAACGTGCTGGTAGACGGTAGCATTACGATTTTGTCCGTTTGGTGAGAAAGTTCAGTTTCGAGTGGGAGCATAGCCCAATTATGGTCTATTTGATCAGTTTAGTTCAAGTTATTTTTTTGATAAAGTTTATACTCGAACTAAGTTCAATTTATGTCAGGTTTATTCAGTTCAGATTAAATAAGTTCATTTCAGTTTAATTAATGAATAAGCAACATAGTTATAAAAACTCTGCTACTTACATAATTTGATTGTACGTGCAAGTAATATGCTAGGATTAGCCTACACTTCAAAACCTAATTAACTGAATTACAACCTAACTTCTCTCCTCAAGGTTCTTTCATATGTCACTAAGACAAAATCCGGAATTACACGTTAGAGAATAAGAAAATAATATTTAAAAATGTAGGACGTGATGATTCTACACAAGTTAAAAATTGTATGACCCCTCCTTACATAAAGAAGTTGAGCATGAGGGAAATCCGAATACCACGTACTAATTTATTTTCTAAACAAAGAAACGACCTACTTTTTAACGTGAACAACTAGACTCTTGTGATTCTTCCCTCACCATTAACTTTGTGATGACATCTTTAAAAAAAATTTGTGTGCTCCCTTTTAATCCTAATGACCTAACAAATGAACTTTGAAAAGAGAATACCTAGAAAGGGATTTTAAAGTAACTTTTTGAAAAAAGGTTTCAGAGTTAATTTGTTAAAAAGTATATATAATTCCAACTTTATAGTCGATAATTTTCCCAAAAGATTCATAATGTAATAATCAGAGAATTTATGGGATGAATATGTAGTTTGACACATTTAGAGAAATAGTTGGTGCCTTGGAGTGAGATTCATCACTAGTTCATTGTGAAGCTCAAATTGATTCTCATGTACAAAAACTAAATGTTGCTCTAGTGAATGAGTTCAAGCATTAAACTTGAGATCTATGTTTTGAAATTCGGCGGGTCGACCCGGAGGCCTCTTGGATTTTTAAACCCCTAAACCCGGAAAAACCTGTGACCCGCTAAAAATCCAGAAGAACCGCTAAAAACCCGGGTTTTTAGCGGTTCACCCAGGTCTTTAAAAAAAAAATCATTTATCAATAGTAGCATAATGAAAGTGGCATTTATGACTTGTTTTGTTTGTTTATCATTGAAATCGTATTTGAACTATTATAATGTTTGAACTTTGTATCTTCTATTATAAAATTAGACTACCTGTAATCTTAAGCTACTATTATTTATTCGGAGGTGGAAATATGAATATTTTGATGTTGTAGATATATCATATATAGGTGATGATATTTATATATATAATTTGTATATTTTTTGTGTTGTCCGGGTCGACCCGGGTAAATCTGACCCGGGAGGTCGGCCGGGTCTGAGGCCGGGTCCGGGTTTCAGAACATAGCTTGAGATTCAAAAAAAAAGAGGAATAGCGTCTCGAACCTCGACATCAGTAGTAAGTAATATCTTCATATAAACAGGGTCGGGTCGACTCTAGCTCCATGTGCCTGAAAATTAGTGGGGGAGAGTTCTGTTCAATTTACTTGAAAATCTACACACTTAATTAGAACTAAATAGAACTGAACTGATTTCAACTTTCAAGTATAAATTTCAACAACGTCAACTTTTTCTGAATTCAATGAACTTGAAATGAATTACATAAACTATCTACTTAAAGTGAACTGAACCAACGTAAACGGGTCTTACCCTCATCAATTCTCAAACACAAAACACACATTCCATAGCCTAGATGTTACCTAAGTGAATTGCTTTAACTCTTTCCCTAATTAGGGAAGGTTTAACTGCTTAAGTGCAAACAAGGAGTAAAACTAAAAACACATTATCCATCTTTGTCAGGTGTTAATATGGTAGGTCCCATGAAGATATAGTTAAACTCATATCCATCCAAGAACTGCACATACCTGCACGTTCCTCATTGGCTACTTCCCCAATTATTCAATTGGCTATCTCTTTCCCATTTTCTTTTCTCATATATACTTTTTCGTCTCAGTCTCGGTCTCATCTTTTTACGAGTCTGGACACAAATTTTAATAAAATATCAGGTAAAATCATAAAAATATCGTTCAATATCATAAAAAGAATGAATGAAGTACTCCCTCCGTCCAAGCACAAGCTTCCCACTTTTGTTTTCGTCAACAAAATAAGGTTTTGATTATTATATTATAAGTGGAGGTAGTGTAAGTACTTTTTGGTGTGTTGTAATTAAATGAGTGGAGAAAGATTGGGGACCACATGTCCAAAAAAGGAAATGGAAAGCTTTGTATTGGACTACGAAAAAGGAAAGTGGGAAACTATTGACTGGACGAATAGAGTAAGAGATAATTTCATTTAATACTAATTGTTGGAAAAGTTCACCTATAAATGGTCTTTTCGGAAAGTACACTCAATATTGTTGATGTTAATATTAAAATAGGTGATGTTTATTATCAAATATTTGATTTTTATGATTAAATAGTTGATGTTAGTGATATAATAGTTGATGTGTAATGTAAAATAATAGATTATTTCATAGCAAAATAGTTGATGTGTAATGTAAATAGTCGATGTTTCATGGTAAACCGTTGATGTATTGCAAAATAGTTGATGTTTATTGAAAAATAGTTGATTTTATTGTTAATAGTTGATGTTTGCTGTAAATAATTGATGTTTATGTTAAAATAGGTGATGTTATATTGTAAATAGGTAATGTTTTTAAGTGGACTTTTTGAAAAGATCACATTTAGTGGACTCTCCCAAAAGTTTCTCTTCATTTAAATTAAAGAGTGAAATGTGAAATTGAGACGGATTGAAAATGAAAAGTAAAAATATGAGACTGAGACATCCCGATTATTTTCTATAGCAAGATGGATTACCTCCCCATCCCATTCCTCTCTAGTCCAGTTCAACCTGATAATAACATTAAAAAACACCCACACTCAATCCCCCTATATATATTCCCCTGTTGCTTCATTCAAATATTATAACAAACTTAATCCATAATTCCTCACAAATGGCTCCTCATCATCAGAATGTCTCTCATTTCATGGTGCTGATGAGTCTCCTGATGCTTGTCTCCGGCGAGTTTCAGCGGCTTGGCCATCCGGCGAAGCCCGACGGGTCGTTGAGCGTTATGGTGATCGGAGATTGGGGGAGGAAAGGGGAGTATAACCAGTCCCAGCTTGCTTACCAGGTACATCATCTATAATTCTTCACCTAATTGCTCAGTTTCATGGCTTAAGGAACATGCTCTGTGGGATTAGTGAAGTAATTGCTTGTTAATTAAGATTAGATTAGCTTAACTGCGTGGTGTTTGGTGACAGAATTCACTTTATATTCTGGGGAGTAAAAATCACAGTATCACACTGTCTTTTCTTAACGTTATTTTCACCGGTAGAGTAAAAAAAGGTACATTTACCGATTTACGTATTCGAAAATGATATTTATAACTTTTAATACGAAGTGAAATGTAAAAACTTCAAAACTGAAAATATGCGGGTTTTGAATTTTTTTGAGATGGGGTGTGCCCTCGCCCCTATATACATGTCACATGTATAAAATTAAATGATAAAGAAGCATAGTTTTGTTGGTAAAACGATCCCTTCGAATTTATATCTCGACAGAAGATGAATGAGAACATTATTAATTATTCCAGCTTCTAAGATAACTAAATGAATGGGAAAAAATAATGCAGCGTGGAGACTATAGAATTCACATGATATAGAGAGATACTAGAATGGGAAAAATGGCGTGTAACATGAGTGTTTTTTTTTATTATATGAGTGGGTTAGGTCAAGAATCAAACCTAATTGTAAATGTTAATACTTAATACACAAATTAAATCTAAAATATAATAGACTGATTGACACTCAATTATGTTTTAGAATTATCGAAATTTCTTAATCCAATAATAGTAATCGAGGTTTTGAGTATGTATAAGTAGAGTAAATGTCTTAACCTAAACTCAATGACAAGCACAAATATTACTGTTGCACTGGGTTAGGAACTTAATACAGCTCCCAAATCGAGTGTCAAACGCTCCGTAAATAATTAACTAGATTATGGACGTGGATTAGAATGTACTTGGGCTCTGTTTAATTCACCTGACATACTCTGAACTGAACTGAACTGAATGGACCTGAACTGAAGACAATACTCTCTCCGTCCGCTCAAACCAGCCCCATTTTGCCATTTTGGGCGTCCGCTCAACCCAGCCCCATTTCCAAAAATGGAAACTTTTTATTCATTTTAAATCAAA
>JAYMSL010005428.1:0-10097 GCA_036897195.1 Plantago coronopus
CAACCCCACTTATACTACTTTACTTTCCATTAATTACTCCACTATACCCCACTTGTACTATATACCAATAAATTACTACTCTCCTTAAATACTGTGCCGGAGTCAAAATGGGGCTAGTTTGAGCGGACGGAGGGAGTACTCAAAAATATCACAGACAAAATATAAATTTTAAACAAAAATCGAAAAATACACGAAAGTTAGTTAGCGCGAATGTCACTAAATCGCTAAACGACAAGATAAAGGCGAGTCATGTTCAAAATGTGAGGGGCACAAAAGTCCACATAGTCCGGCCCCACCAAGCTCATAAATACTGGGCCAGCCCTATATTTAGGCCCCGAAAATAAGACTAGGCATCACCACGTGTCGGTGATCCGTGGGTCGGATTGGAGAAACGACAAATCTGAAAGCGGAGCCCAATGGCCCAATATCAAGCCCAAACTGCGGAGCGGGGCCCACTATCACCCCTGACAAAAAACATGCCGTCACGCGTTTGGCACTTGCTGACAAAAATAGAACTGGATTTGGACCTGGGGCTGTGTTGTGATTTGTGAGAGATGAGGGGGTGGGGTGTAAATTGGAGAGAGGAGGAGTGGGTGGATGAGTGGTGTGTGCCCACGTGGCGGGGCTTGGGTTGGCGTAGTGTGCACGCTGAAGATCTGGCCTTTGGTTGTTTTGAGTTTTTAGTTTGTGATTTATTCATTAATGGATGCGATAAGTTCGGGGTTAGGAATGGAAGTTAGGGTGGTCAAAGTGATATTTCGAAAATTTGAGATAAGGAATGTAAAATATTCAAAAGTTCAATGATAAGATCTGCAAATTTGAATGGGACGACCTCCATCTCTGTCTCCGCTCCTAAATACGACTGTATGGGTAAAAATAATGTCAAAATAAAGTTTGTTAATATCGACTAGGTTAATCACAATCACCAAGTTACCATATGAGTAATATTCACATTAGGCTCTGTTATTTTCAACTTAAGTTCAGATCCGTTCAGTTCAGTTCAGATTCATTCATATTTGGTTAGTTCAAATTTGTACTTCACTTCAAATCCATTCAGTTCAGTTCAGTTCAGTTCCGAAACTTCAGGTGAAAAGAACAGAGCCTTACTTAGCTTTGTGGCATATGTTCTGGCTTAGCATACACACGCGTTGAATCATGTTATAAGAAAACTTATACTTATAAGCTCGAAAGGTTTGTATTTTGACATTTTGTACCTTCGTCACATTTTTGCTCCAAAAGTACGTTAGGATCGATATAAATGTACAACGGAGCACCTGAACGGCTGAACCATGTGGTTGTAACTTTTTCCGCGTTTGGTGTCTCTTGATGCTTACTCGACTTAGGCATCTTGCTCTTCTCGTTGTCGTTTAGCTGTTGCGTAATCATATTGACTTGATACTGTAAGCATTGTTCATTCAATATTGACTTGATACTGTAAGCATTGTTCATTCACATCGGTGTTCAAGACCATCTTTTTGAAACACAAGAAATATGAATGAGATATACCACGTGTTACGTGAGGCATGCAAGAAGCAAAAACAAACCTCTTCGCTTTCTTTCCCCATTTTACTACGTTTTACTTTCTATCATAAATCGAGCGATATCTTGCCATATGACATAAGTATTAATAGCTCGCCACACTTAGTCTTAACTAGACTAGTTGCAATATAGAATGTTGCCCTAGTTCCCTCATGTTCTTGGAGTGTTGAAGCATAGTCTTACTCTAAAGAATTCTCCTTAAATTATCTACTATAATTCCCAATCCTCATCTAGCATTGATCTTATAAAACTCAATAGTCCTATGAATTAAATAATGAAATGAAAAATGTTGCCCTAGTTCCTCATGTTCTTGGAGTGTTGAAATATAGTCTTACTCTAAACAATTCTTGTTTATTCATCTACTATTTTCTCAACCCTCATCTAGCATTGATCTTATAAAAAAACTCAATAATCATACCAATTTAATATCCAAGTGAAATAATACTACTAAACTAAAAGGCCACATTTAAGGCCAATCACATGGTAGTTTGACTTGTACTACAACATCTATGCATCATAGAAATATCACATATATATACCAATGGACAACCTATGAATACACACCTAGGTTCTAACTCCGAACATCTACTTCGATACGCCAGACTTATTACCACTTGGACAACCTTAACGTTCTGTTCTTTTCAGTTGAGGATTCCAGAACTGAACTGAATGGATCTGAAAGTGAAGTATAAATTTGAACTAATCAAATCTGAACTGATATGAACTGAACTGAATGGATGTGAACTCAAGTTGAAAATAACAGAGTCTAACTCGTTTAAATGGAGTAGTATTGTTCACTATTTAGGTTTGAAGTTGATACTCCCAATAGAATTATATAGCATTGTCTTTTCCAGTGGAATTACAGAGAAACACTATACTACCATATAAGAAAAGAATACAAAAGACAAAACATAGGAACAAAAATTGGAGCAAGTAAATAAACCATTAAAAACAAACTTGTGAAATGGAGTGGTTGTCATTATAAGTGTACCCACATCTTGTACTCAAGTGAAGTAACTTTCTTGCTAGCTTTTTATAGTCATTTTCTTTGGTAAATTTGTGTTCATTGTTTCACCATTTTCAGTTTTTCACCTCCATGGTAACAAAAACCTAACCTCTTTATTTGGTTAGAAAAAATAGTTTGTGATTCTATTGTGACGTGGCATGATGTCATGGTATAAACTTCCGTATAATGTTGGTATTTCTAGAGTTATCTACATACGCAAGATATGAAAAAGCTCATTAGTTATGAACTTATGATGTATAGGTAGATCTAGATGTGTATATTGGTCAAAATTAACAACTAAACAACATAATAAGCATATTATGAGTTTGGTTTTGTGTATTTCCTACAAGTATACTATTGAAAATTTACTATTACGATTTGAGGCGGAAAACTGATAAAACGATGACGAACATTGTCGGATTAGTATGATCTGTGTTTCAATATATGCATGTTGAGAAAATCATGTCAATGGTGTCATGGATCATACCTTATAGTTCATGTCATCATGAAAAAATAAGGTGACTGATTAGTTACCGGTCACATTATCAACTACCAGTTATTTTATCTCATCATTTTGGTAAGGTCGATGTTAAAATGCCAGATCAGTTCTCTTCCTGCCAGAGCAATTTTACACTAATATCAAAATAAAGATTACCTTGCATTGCTTTGACAGGAGGAAAATTGCTCTAGGATGATCAACGGCCTTTTGTTAAACATACACTTTGAAATCATGTAAAATATCATTAGGTATCATTACGTTAGTTATACAGACAACAATTTTTCAACCGATGTTAACCGACGTGAGATTCAAGATCTCATTATAGGTACACAACTATTTGAAGACTACTATATGCAACTATTCAAAAAATTAAGTGATTGATCAACTACCAGTCATATTATTACTTAACAGTCATCTTATCACCTTATTTTTCTAAGCATACACTTTGAAATCATCTTAAATATAACACACAACGACTACGCTATTTATACAAACAAACAATTTTCCAACCGATCTTAACCGATGTGAGATTCGAGATATCTGAGCATAGGTAGCCAACTATCTCAAACATGTACTTTACTAGTTCACTCTCTTTATCCTTTCTTTACCGTATTTGTATAGTTTAAGGTATGTACACACCCTCCTGGTATCCATACACGTATACACAAAACCAACAAAGACATGGGTCCCACTTCAACACTTAAAAATCGGCCGACCCTTTGTCGCCACCCTCGTCGCCACCTTGCTCCGTCGTAGCTTTGCCCCCTTTGACTCTCTCTCTCTCTCACACACTTCACACACACTACTACTACTTTCTCTCTCTTATCCTATTAAAGTAATTTCACACGCCATCTTCACCATTAAATTCTCTCTTTATTACTTAACTCTCACTATTTATTTCCTGCAACGAAGTGGAGTTTTATTATTTATCTCAACAATCCCATCTTAGCTTAGCTCCTCTCTCAGACCTTCCCCTTTCTTGATCCTCACTTCCACACCAAACTGAACTGTATAAGAAAAGCTCATATGTTTTAACAGAAACTGTTCTGCTTTGTTCTGTTTTTTGTTTTTGTTTATTTGTTGCTGAGAAGAAGGTGAATTTGGAGCTGGTGTCTGAGATTTGGTTGCCGGGGTTGTGAAATGGCTGGGAGTAATGAAGTAAACGCCAGTGAATCGAAGGTAATTTGATGATTGTGGATTGTAAAATCTGTAATTTGTAATCCGGAAATGATTTTTTTTTGGGTTGGATTGTTTTGATTGCGTGAAATTATGGGACTGAGTGGATTGATTTTGGGGTTTTGGATTGTTGATCAGGGGAATTGGTAGTTTGGGCAAAAGGGGTTGTGATTTATGGTGAAAGATTGAATCATTTGGTTTGGGATTTTAGGGTTTGAGCTTTGTTAATCTTTGAATCTGCTTTGTGTATATTTTGTCTTCTTTCTTGTTGCCTGCTTTGTTTGACTTGCTGTACTTGTGCTTTGCCAGTCCCTATAAACGATGATGGATCTCATGCTTGTCTGTTGAGTTTTTTTAGGTGGTTTTTGCTCCACTTTCTTCTTTTTATGAATATACGTGCTTCTTTTTTCTTTCCAAAAAAAATTCTGTTTCCAGGTTTTTTCTTTACATTTCCTAACAGAGTAGCTAATTCTCAATTTGGCAATTGCTTTTCTGGAGTTTATGTATGTTGCATAGTATTGGGTTTGACTTCTGAAATTTGCTGCAGTGTATATCAGCTCAAATTGTTTTAATTTTACCCTGTATGTTTGGGTTTGGGTTTGACTTCTATGCTCTGCTGCAAATAGCCAACTGAACTGACTGTTTCTTGTTCTGATTTTGTGCAGAGAGTTGTTCCACTGAATACATGGATACTGATATCCAATTTCAAGCTTGCTTATAACATGCTAAGGCGGCCGGACGGGACGTTTAACCGCGATTTGAACGAGTATCTTGATCGGAAGGTGCCTGCGAATGCTAATCCTGTTGACGGGGTATACTCGTTTGATATAGTTATCGACCGGTCTACGAGTCTGCTGAATCGAGTGTACTTAGCTGCTCGAGATAACGATGCTCAATGGGGTATTGGGGAGCTTGAGAAGCCGTTAAGTACTACGGAAATTGTACCTGTAATCTTGTTTTTCCATGGGGGTAGTTTCGTTCATTCGTCAGCGAATAGTGCTATCTACGACATGTTCTGTCGCAGGGTGGTTAGCACTTGTAAGGCTGCTGTGGTTTCGGTGAATTATAGGCGGTCGCCTGAGCATAGGTATCCGTGTGCGTATGATGATGGCTGGGCTGCTCTGAAGTGGGCGGCCAATGCTTCGTGGCTTAGAAGTGGGAAGGATTCTAAAGTGTATCTTTATTTGGCTGGTGATAGCTCTGGTGGTAATATTGCGCATCATGTAGCGATAAAGGCAGCGGAAGAGGGCGTGGAGGTTTTGGGAAACATTCTTCTTCATCCTTTGTTTGGTGGGGAAGACAGGACAGAGTCGGAGAAACGATTGGACGGGAAGTACTTTGTGAGGATTCAAGATAGGGATTGGTACTGGAGAGCCTACTTGCCTGAAGGAGAGGATAGGGATCATCCGGCCTGTAATGTTTTCGGGCCAAGGAGTTCGAGCATAGAGGGGATCAAGTTCCCGAAAAGCTTAGTTGTTGTTGCTGGTTTGGATCTTCTCCAAGATTGGCAATTGGCGTATGTCGAAGGGCTCAAGAAGCTGGCACTGGAAGTGAACCTCCTATTCCTTGAAAAGGCAACGATCGGTTTCTACTTCTTGCCGAACAACGAGCACTATAACTGCCTAATGGATGAAATAAAAAGCTTCATTCACCCTGACTGTTAATATATTACTTAACCACGCGATATATAACCGAAGCTTGACAGTTCAACCAGGGTTCTTTTTTTCTTCTACTCATCTTTTAGTTATGGTGTGTAGCTAAAGTGTAGGATTACTACTCTCTTGTAGATAATGTGTTCTGGTGATGTGAGATACCTTTGCTCCTTGTGGTGGTTTCTGAATAGATGGAGGTCATTATCGGTTTCCTTGCGTGAAACAGGCAGTCCATATCGGAAGCTCAGTTTCACCATGCTACCTCGGAACTGTAAGTCAGCCGAACAAGATTTCCGGTGTTCAACGAATGAAGATGCGTCGATCTTTTGCTACTTTTAGTCTCTTTCTTTCATATATATAGGTATTATAAAGCTAATTTAGTAGATGGATGAGGATAATCCATCCATCCTCCTGTGTCTGTATGTTCTATTGTCCACTAGAAATATATGAAATTTTTGTGCTTGTTTTGTAACATTGCAGTATTTTTGTTCAAGTTTTGTTATATACAACTACTGGCATTTCTTTGAAGCCACTTGGCCTGCTGTTATAGATGTATTAACTCTTATATTCAATTTCGTTTAGTCCAGATTATTCAATTCAACTTTGATCATTTCGAATTTCTACCTCTGTTCACCTCGCATCAGCTCAAATCAGTTCCGTTCACTTCAGATATTCGCATCGAAACTGAAACCGAGGCGAAGTGCATAGTTTGAGCATTGGCCATGGCCAATCTGAGTAACTGACACATGATACATGACCATGAAAACTCATTGGTCTGTATGTGATGAGTGCCTTTTAAAGCTGCAGTTCTGTATTTCAAGTACTTGGAGAACATGTGAAGTTTCAGCTTTCAAGAATATGAATCCAGTTTTTAGATTTGGAATCACTGGGAATGTTGATTGTGTGTCCTTGTCCTCGTGACGAGCAGGAGTGGAGATAGGGGTCCGAATGAGGTACTTGACACTCGAAATCTTTTCTTATTTTCATTTCGGACTTCTATCCCTTCTCAGAATAGTGATATCGAGGTACAATAGAGAGTAGAAACGAACAGATTTATCTCTGTATCTTCAAATACTAAACATGCCATTACCGAATTTACTCTATGCTATATCACGACACTGAATTCAGATAAAAATCGAGAAAACGAGTATCATCCAGCTTGCAAAGAATTGATGATGTAACCCATTATGGGATTAATTGCTCATACTTACCTCCTTAAAGCCAACAAAAACATAATAGTAGTAATACTGGTCATCAAATTGACTAATTCCATTTTCTCCAAGAATTAAAAGGGGTTGGTTGGTTTAGGGTTTCTAGAAGTAATTGGTGGACCTTCACAAAATGAAAGAAAAAATAAATGCCTAAAGAAAAATGATTTTAAAATAACCCCCCATCCACCCAAAAACAGAAACCAAATAGTAGAATCATAAATTTTATTATAATAATAATATACAAACTCGTACGAGATACCGTTTCTTTAATATACAATACAATTACATATTTTCTTTCAACTATATCATTTACGTAACACATACATTGATGTTACTGGATACGTAATGTTTATAATTACTCGTATAATACTTGTAATATACTGTACGCGTGTGATGTTGATTTCGTATTTTCGAAATTGGACAAAGTAGTGAATAGTCCAAGGAATGAAATCTCACTATCGACACTCAAACAAGAAAGGGACTCATTGGTTTGGCATTGTTGTGATTTGATTAATTCTAGGCTTGGCTTGGCAACCACTTTTGCCCATTCATTGCTTTTATTCATATTTTCCATTTAACATTTTCCTTCAAGTTGAGTTCCACATACCCTAAAGACAAAAAACTCTCTATTTTAATGCTTCTTTGATTTTTCTCTCAGTGTTTGGCTTTACTTGTTACCATTATTTCATACATTGACAGATGTGTGACAGCTCCTAATTAAGTTCAATGTCACCACTACATGTTAAATGTCGTATGTCGACCGAGAATTTTGTGATTATACGTTGTCTGGTGATGTATAGGTTAAGAGTTAAGACTCTTTCATAATAAAGACTTTTAAAGGAATATGTATATCGTTATTAATGTAAGAGTCGCATTTCAACTGGTAATATCATAATTACGTTATACAGTGTAAGTTTAGAGCCTTCTATAACAAGGTTTTTTAAGTGATTATTTTACCACTTTTAAAGTAAATGTCACATGTCAACTGATAATTTCGTGATTATACGATGTGTGATTTATATAGGTTAAGAGTCTCTTATAAGAGTAGACTCTTAAGGGATAGTTGGACCATTTTTACTGTAGATGTGTGTATTATTTTTATGTAATGATAGAGATTATGGACTTTAGTGGGGAAATGAGATGGAGAGAAGAAAATGTCTATAGCGTGATGAAAACGGGTCATGCATGGTTGTCTTTTTGTGGAGATATGTTTAGTCGTATTCATTATGTGCGGTAATAATTGGTGGTGAGCTAGATTCGTCGTGTTTATGCAGAGTTTTGATTTTGTGGACTACTTGTAGCGTGCGATTTGATATTAGAGATGTACTATTTCGTTTGATTAGCACAAGTGATTGCATAATTCGAAGCAAATTATGTTTGGCACATGTGTCAAAAGGACAGTCTTTCGAAGTATTAGCTAATCACATTCTAGCTAGAACTAAACTGAGTAAAATTGTCTCCTGTTAGTATTTTTCGTACCTCCAAAGAGATTTTTTATCGAGAAATTTTTAATTCGCTGATGTTGGATATAAATTAGTTATTTTGTACTTTTCAATATTGAAAATGGTTCAATAATTTATGCACAATGTTGTGAAATAATAATAATAAAAGTTGAATAATGAGTGTGTTGAATAGGAAAATAATGGGGCAAAAACGTAAGGGTAAAGGTCGTTTGGCAGTATTGAGAAACTTTGGACCACTTTGAAAAAACCCGATAAAGCCATTTAATTTTAGTTGTTGGGATTGCTTTTCTTGTTCAATCTTGTTAATGCCCCCCAATTATTTAAACATGCATGTGTACATTTAACCTTACATTATTACATTATTACTCACTCCGTCCCAAAAACGAGATAGACATTTTCAACCTAAATTTCACATAAACTCAACATAAAACGTCTTAAATTCTCTGTTCAGGTTCCCTGAAATTCGGGTTTGTCTGATTCAATTGAATTCAATTCAGATACGTCTAATTCAGGTTTTCGCAACTGAAATTATATTATAAATAAGTTCAGTTCAGTTTAAGTCACTTCAATTCAATTCAGTTTCAGAATTTTTTTCCAGACAATTTGAAGAGTGTCTAGACATATGTCGAAAGTAACTTATGTCTACCCTCCTATTTCAGGTCGAAACAAGAAACAATATTCATACTATATCGACGAACACCTTCTCATAAACAAGTGACACACTGTTAATTCATATTTGGATGAATGCACTACCAGAGTAGAATTTTGTGATCTACTTACTCTGTCCATTTCCAAACATCCGATTCAATTACAACAACTACAAACAATCAAATACTCTATCCCCACTCACAAACTCTTCGGAACATCTTACCAACCACCAACCATAATAAGAACAATTCACCCACCAACCTATTCCAAGCATTCATATCACAAAGGAAAAAAGACATGAATTTGAGTTTTCAAGAGGAGAAAAAGAGGGCACATTTGACTTTATGTGTAACAAGTGTAATTATGTGTGTGTCCTTAAGAAAGTATAGAAGATAAAAATAAGGGTAATGATGGTAAGCATAAAGTACAACTGTGTGTGTCTTATTATGGTTTGGCACCTAGTGTTTCATTAGCTGTATTTTCTTCTAAATTGTGGGTTTTTTTTGCACGACAATATGAAGAGTCATTTTCAATTTTCTATTCCAATAATCTTCTTTTTTATTTTTTTACAACTTTTTTTATTTGATGTGAAACATAGTTTTGTGTTGAATCTTTGGTTATTGCCCTCTCATGCTTGGTTTGGGATGTTTTTATATTCGAGCGAGAGAATTCTTGATCGTGATCTGTGTTGAATAGTTTTTCGATAATTGACTTACGAAAACATATTTTAATGTATAAATTTTGATGTTCATGTTTAAATATGTGTTATGTATGTATATAATTCGCGCTTAGAGATTCATCTACCTCGTTTAAAAGATATATATTTAAAGTTTCGAGATTGTATTTTTAAAGTCATGTGTTTATGTTTGCACTCTATCGTAAGCACACCATGCTAGTTTTTTG
>JAYMSL010005429.1:0-10097 GCA_036897195.1 Plantago coronopus
CCTAGCCCTCTTCTCCATTCTATCCTTCCCCATCTCTTTCCTCTCCTCAATCACCTTCTCCCTCTCCTGCTCACTCAACCTCGCCAATTTCTCATCCCTCTCCCTCCGCTTTCGCTCGGCTTCCTTCTTCTTATACTCCTTCATCTCGGCCTTCTTCTCCGCCTTCTTCGCCTCGTACCGCTCCTGCTTCAGCAGCTTCTTCTGCGCTCTCTTCGATAATGTTTGCGGCGGCTCCGCCGCGAGGTTAGTTTCGTCATTTACAACGGCGGCGGCGGTGGTCTCCATTTTGCAGTGGAGGAGCTGGAAACGACGACGTATTGGGGAGGGGATTATATTGTTTGAGTTTGTGCCGATAAATCGGGGAAAGAGAAGCATTTTGTTTAGTTCTCTCTAAAACTCGTCTAAATCTCTCTAACTTCAACTCACGCTTTCATGTTTGGCGCGCGCTTTTAATGTTCAAGTCTCTCGTTTTAAAATTCATGATTCGCGCTTGATGGTAACATCAGGAATTCATGATTCAAAATTAGGGATAGGATTTGCGTAATGAGATTAGTGATGTTAAACGAGCTGAGTATAAAAATGAGTTCGAGTAACTTGTTTCGAGCTCGAGCTCGAACATTGATGAATTCTAACGAAATTTTTTTACGAGTTTTATCGAATCTTAAAAAGTCTTTTGTATTAAAAATATTAAAAATAAATAAATATATTATAAATTTATTAATATAATAAGACTAACCGAGCTCGGCTCATTAGATAACCGGACGTAAAATTTGGATCAAGCTCGACTAGTTTACCTTATCGAGCGAGCTGAATTCGAGCCTTAACGAGTCAAACCCTCATTAAGGCCCGCTCACGTAACAACACTAAATGTAATATTCGTTTGGAGTTTGAGTTACTTGAACTCGAGTAGAGTTTGTGCTCAATCAAAACTCGTTTTGTGATTTATGAATATAAAATCGAGTTTGAACTTAAAAAAGACGTAAGTTGTTGAAAAATACGACGAGCCTTGCAACCTGAGAAACTTTGCGTGTTACCGTCAAGTGAACAGTTATAAAAGGAGCCTCAATACTAACTCGACCCTTGTTGAATAATTCGAGTTTGAGTCTTCACGATCTCTCCAATTTAGGAATACATAAACGTGGAATATACTCTAATTTACCAAGTTGACCCCTCAACTGAGGTTACTCTACATCACTACATTTTAGCTCGATACTTTGAGCTTTGACAATCAGTTGGCCACCGTTTCAACTTTCAAGTTTCTCACCGTCTTCTTCCAGTCTCCGGTTTCCCTCCACTCAATGTCCGGTGGTCCGTTGAAACTCATAATTCAAAATGACCCGACAAAGAATCCTGACCCGGCAAATGCTCCGTCTAACAGAGTGGTGTTGGATTTAGGTAACGGAAGCCAAGTGCTTCACATTCCCAGATTGATTTCGTATCAAGATTCATGGAATTACTTTGATTTTCTCAACAACAACATCCCCTGGACCCGACCCACAATCCGCGTCTTTGCCCGCTCCCATCTTCAGGTCTTTATTCTTGCTTCTTCCTTTTGCTCTGTATCTGTTTATTTTACCCCTAATATTGCTCTATTACTTGTCGTTTAATTAATTTTTGGGAAGTTATGCATAGTAGATGCCTAAAGTTTCAATCTTTTGTAGTTCTTGAATGTTGTTTGTGTGTGTTAATGTGACTGAAATGCTGGATGGTGCATAGTTTATTCATTTTCAAGTGTTTTAGAGTTATTAGAAGTGTTGTAAAATTCGGAAAAAGTAATAGAAAATGTGAGAGGTAGTTTTCATTCATCAAGTTGTGGGATGGCAATGTGAAAAGTATGAAATTTAGAGAGACGGAGGGAGTATCGGGTTATTTGGTGTTCATTGTAGAATAAGCATATATCTATTTGAAGTTTAATCTTACCGGAAGTTGATGTTTGACATGATTTCTCATGAATAGCCTAGAGATACATGTTACATTGCAAGTGAAGGGTTGCCGCAGCTGGGATACAGCGGATACAAGCCACATGCTTACTCCTGGGATGAATTTCCACCGCTTAAGGAGATATTAGAATTGGTGAAGCTTTTCATATGAAAGTTGAAAGTACTACGTTTAATGGAATGATAAGTTCGTGTGTGTTTGACAGTTTGAGAGTTCTCTCTAGGTCCATCAAGCAATTCCTGGAAGCAGTTTCAATAGCTTGCTGTTGAATAGATATAAAGGAGGGAATGATTATGTTGGTTGGCATGCTGATGATGAGAAGCTTTATGGACCAACTCCGGAGATTGCTTCTGTTTCCTTTGGATGCGAGCGTGATTTTCTCCTAAAGAAGAAACCTAGTAAAAGTAATAGAGGTACAAATGCGTGGACTTTTATTCCCTAATGGTTTTTTGTCAAAGTGTGTTTCCAAAATCTTGGTTTTACTGTCAAAGTGTGTTTCCGACATCTTTTGGCTATTGTCAATCGTCACCATTCGAAAGCATGATTTATAGAGATTTGTAACCACACATAAACATGGTTATCGAATTCTTGAACTCTTGATAGGTAGTTAACTATCTTCCTGGACTTGGTCCAAAGAAAAGTCTCATTCCAAGGTCAATGACAATAAAGCCATTTGGATTAAGCTGCAAAACCTGGAAATGTTCACTGGGAATCTGGGATTGTTTGCTCTTAGAGCTATCAAATGTGTAGTTGGCAGTAGGAAACTAAGAATGTTGATTTATGACGATGTAATTGGTATTTCAAAATGTGTATATGTTGTGTTTACAAAAAGCATGCATGTGATTAGAACTTGAGAGGCTTAAAACATCACTCTTTGCTTTCCTCAATGCTGAAATTTGAATAAATTGTGCAGTTCTTTGGATATTGTTCACTGCCCTTAAAATTTATTGATGTCGTGGTTAATATTTCAGTAATCAAGGAGTATGTCAAGATTTTTATAAACAAAATCACCTGCTTACAATCTGAGACTTCAGTTTTCTTCTCTTAACTAAGTTCTGCATATTATTGGTAGACTAGATTATAGAACCTGCATGTCATTGGGCAGTACTACGTAGGAAGAAAGCACGAGCACGCGTTAAAAAGAAGCTTTTTGGGTTTTTGTTAATATGAACGTATAGATTTTATGTTATTCGTTCCATGATGGAGAGACAACATACACCTTCAACAATATGCTCCAGGTCTGTGGCCTTAATGGCTCAAATAATGAGTGCACAATAATTATTCATGTCTTCTGAATAACTCTTGCAATTCCTTTCCAGGATTTTGCTGGATTTACTTCATTTTTCGTTCGATTGGTCAAACATTTGTTGTATGTGATGTTTTATATATTTTTTTTCTTTTTTGCATTTGTTTTGCAGCTGAACCAGGTAGTAGTAATGAAAGCGAGCCTCCGAGCAAACGACTAAAGAAGGATAAAAATGCAGATCAACATTCATTTCTGTTAAAACATGGGTCACTGCTGGTAATGAGTGGTTACACACAACGTGATTGGCAGCATTGTGTGCCCAAACGTGCTAAAGCAGACTCTGTACGAATCAATCTCACGTTCAGACGTATTCTATAGTTAATTTCCTGGAAAAGCCTCTGTAGCATGAGGCTGCTTACAGTCTTGTCAATTCCAAAGTTCGTGCTTATATAATGCGGTGAATCTGAAGAATTAGGAGACCTAAGCTTTCTGGTCGTAAAAGATCCAGAAATCGCTTTCTAGGGAAAGTTGGTGAGCTTCAGGAATATTTTGTCCATGCATTTGAGCATCTGTAAGGCGTTGAAATGCTGCTTTCTTTCTTGAAGAAACCGTGTAAAGCATACCCTGCATATTTCTAGTACATTTGAATCTACTTGAAACCTAGTTTTGCACTTGAACGGAACATATATCTGTAAAATCGAATCGATAAAATTTCTGCTGGTGATCTAGTCCATTCTCACCTGATTCATACGTATGCATTTGGATATATCTGCTGCACCTGATCGATCTTTAATGGTACTTTGCAATACATAAATCTATCATTAACTTTGACAAACAAACACAGACTATCAAAACAAAACAAGTTTATTGGGAAGACTGTATACTGTGACAGTAATAAAATACAACTCCAGTAAATCCACTCATTCAACTTCTGCTGGTCCATCATTTCCATAATCAGGAACATTATTCTGCGGCTTTTCCGGTAAAGTACACACCTATATAATATTAAACAAGTGATTCTTATTTTCGAACACATATTATGTTTTCCTCAAGCGACTCCTCACTATCTTCCTTGTCACCACCATTATCATCTTCACGATCACCATCATCATCACCATTATCATCATCGTCATCAAAACATAAACCACAACTCCTCATCATCCCTATTATCATCTGTAGAAATAAAATATGGATCATCTAAAGCTTTTTATCATCAAATGTGTGATCACAATTAAAATAAAAATAGAAACATTAATATTACTCATTACCACTCGGCTTTGATCACTACCTACATCTCTAAACTTTAAGTTTTGAATTAATTCTCGGATATTATCCATTTGTTTCAAAAAAAAAAAAAAAACTTTTATAAAGACCTTCCATCAACTGGTGCCTAATTAACAAACTTTAGAAAACTATCAAAAAAAAAAAAAAAAAAAACTTTAGAAGAGAAAATCCGAATACTAACCATTTGCTATATACAGTCAAAAAGTTCCCAGGAAAGTTTCAAGTTGAATTACCTTGTGGAGGATGAGGTCTAGAAATATAAACACTGAGATGATTCCCGTATTCTTCGATTTGTTGCTGAATTTGCTTTGCTGATTCTGAAGAACTGTGGCTGCATTCGAGCATTTGAATCTTCTCCAAAGTATCAATCTCACAGAAGCCCCAAGGTATTTCCTCAAGGTACTCGCATTCCTCTAAAACGAGATTCTCAAGACATGGAAAATTCTCTTCCGAAGCAATCCATCGTTTTATGTTTAAAAACCGCAACTTAAGAAACTTGAGTTTGGGGAATACTCCATCCTTCATATTCCACAACTCATCAGAAACAGATCTGTGTAGTAATTTCAGAATCTCAAGGTTTGGTAGTAATACTTGTAAGCTTGAGATGTCCTTCCATTCCAGGCCAAAATTACACAGCGACAGCTCTTTCAGGTTTGATGGAAACCGACTGAATTGGGGCTCATTACATGGCACGGCATTAGACCACCACACATGAAGTGATTCGAGTTGATGAAGAGACTCCAATCTAGGCCAATTTCTTCCATTTCTTATATTGAAGCAACAAGTCAGTTCCAGAAGATTTGGGAATCTTCCAATAAGCTCGGTATCTTCTCCGTTAAATATAGGCTTTGAAAGCGTTTGAAGATTCTCCAACTTGCTACCAGAGTCCTCTCTTGCCTCACTAAATACGAACTCACCAATATTTAGGTGCCGCAACTTGGTCATTTTCCAGACTTCACCTGGCACTATCATTTGGTGCCACCCAATCCAGGAGAGGACCATGGTCTCCAAGTTCCACAGGCTAAATATTGATTGTGGGACATCACTGGAGTATGTAAAGTTTAGTGAAAGGTACCTTAAATTCATTGGAAAAGTTAGGTTTAACCAATCTTCTCCTATTTTGACTCCATTGGCATCCAAGACCCTCAACATCTGATGGTTTTTCA
This sequence comes from Plantago coronopus, assembly GCA_036897195.1. Classification (NCBI taxonomy): domain Eukaryota; kingdom Viridiplantae; phylum Streptophyta; class Magnoliopsida; order Lamiales; family Plantaginaceae; genus Plantago; species Plantago coronopus. The sequence continues at coordinate 5,635 of JAYMSL010005429.1, forward strand.
AGTTTGATAGATCACTAATAATATCACTATTACAAGTATTACCTCTGTTGTAAAACAACAAAAGAGACCGTAGACGGGTAGGCAATGAAAGAGATGAGAGTTTGCGATATGTAATTCCTGCACGTGGATGAGTTTGAAATGCAACTGAAAAAAATGGGGAACTGTCATACTCGGTTCTTATCACAGATATACTTGCTCGTCTTTGATCCATCAAATACAGCGCCAACTGTTTGTTCTGCAAACTAGTATGCTCCATGAAATTCTCTTCTTTAACCTTCGCAATACACATATCACGAATCAAATCATGGACCAAACAAGTTTTCACCGAGCCATTAAACTTCCTTTCACCAACCATCACAAGGCTTCTATCTATTAAATCAGTAAGGTATCCTTCTGCTTCCGCTTCAAGGCTCCTCTTCGTAGTTTTCCTTATAAGTCCTTCAGCAATCCATATCCGTTGTAACTTCTTTGCAGGAATACTCCAATCCTCTGGAAATGCTCCAAAGTAAAGAAACAAGGGTTTTATGTGATCAGGTAGGAGTTCGTAGCTTAGATCCAATGCTTTCATCCGTTGGCCTTCGAGGTCATCAGCATTATAAATACACAATCTTTCCGCAACTTCCTTCCACGTACTTTCTTCTTTATTTGACTTAGCAAGAATTCCAGCTACCACAACAATTGCCAGCGGTAGACCTCCACATTTCTTTGAAATCTCTTTTGCAATTTCAGACAATCCGATGTGGCATTCTTCATCGAAAGAGACCTTCTGTTTCAATAAAGTCCAACTTTCATCATCTGATAAAAGAGAGAGTTGAAGACGATAGCTATGATCTCCCATTGATATGATTCGACTTGTGAACACAATCCGACTTCCTTTACCATCATTTGGACAAAAACGTTGCAGGTAATCATATGCATCAATTTCCCAGATATCATCAAGAACAATTAAATACCTCCTCCCATAAAGCATCTGGTGAAGTTTCACCTCCAAGTCTTCGGTACTGCCTTGTCGGTTTACATCAGGTCCTAACACTTCAAGTAACAAGTCTTTCTTGGTGTATTCTTGGGACACACAACACCATGCACGCACATCGAAGTGTTTGACCACGGCAGAATCTTCATACACTTTCTTTGCAAGAGTAGTCTTACCGATTCCAGCCATTCCAACCACCGATATAACATCCAGCTGCTTATTAAAGCTAGTGAGACGTCCCATCATTTCCTTCATAGCAACCTCAAAACCTATAACCAAATCAACTTGTGGGACAGGCGTTCGTGATGACTTACAAATAGCATCAGACATCAAATTAGAAGTTCGAACCACAACATTAGTCGATCTCTTGATGCTTTTATCAATAAAACCACACCAATTTATCAAATCAGAAATCAGAAATGATCCCCAAACCACATGGAAAGCTCTACTGGCGAATGTGTCGATGATGTATTCTACGTCATACGCTGCACTTGTAATACAACTAGTCAGATCCTGTGAATTAATTTCAGTTATGCCATCATCTTTGGTATTTTGGAGGTATGATCGGAAAACTAGAAGGTGTTCCCGAATGGTTTGCAACTGATCATACCAGTCCTGGACCAAATTGGAATCAGAGGTTAGTAACTCCTTCAGGTTCTCACTGACACTACTCAAAAAGGCCAGGAGATTAGGTACGGGAGTTTGTGGATTTAAATTCTTGAGAATCTGTAGACATATCTTCCTTGTGGATTGTACCTTTACATGCTCAAAGTTTGCAAGTAGATCAGGAAGCCCAGGATGCATTTTTATTGGCAAGTCATTGTTTAAAGATGAGCAAATGATACATCCCAGGCTTCTTACCAGACCAACCACTAGTATTCTCTCCTTCACTAGTATCTCCCGCTGTATGAGATGCTCTGGCCATTCACGGAAGGCAGCACGTGTCACGAACAGAAGGTCCTCGCCAAACTTGGGTTGATCCTTTGATGTCTTTATTTCAATAATATCCTCGTGTTTTGGCATTTGCAGAAGATAACGTCGATAGTAGTATGCATACAGACTCATAGTTTCATTGCTCAGCAAACAATCAGAGTCTAAGGGCAAAAACAAAGCCTGGCAAATTCGGGTGAACCAATCAGATATCTCAAAACTACTCATATTTTTCCCGTCAACTCCCTTTAGAGTGAAAGAGTGGATGGCAGCTCCTAGTTTCGTCAATGCGGGACAAACATGCATTTTTGTACGGGACAGTATCTGCCGGTTACTTTCATGTTCAGGTGTGCTGAAAAGAGAAAGCACCAACCTCAACAAATCCTGCATTATGCTGGCTTGATGTATGGACTGCTCTGTGAGGAAACAATGTTGCTCCTCTAGAAGCCATGTCAGATGTTGTTGAATGCATTCAACATAAGCCTCGAGAAAGTCATGAGTAAAGTTGGGACTGCAGCTTGATTGCCACACCCAAATACGCAGCAAATCACAATGCAGGCTTGAAGCCATACATTTCTTGATGTTGGAAGCTTTCTCGGTATCCCAGGTATTGCAGATAGAAAACCATGAAATGTAATCAAGTGAACTGTCAATCAGAGGGGACAGGTACTCCCGGTTTGCAGGAGTATTCGAATCCTTAATGAGCTTCTTCAAACTGACACACTGTTTTTCATGGCTTTTATGTATGAAGTAGGGACGTTCAATGGATGGCATGAGATGTTTCATCACTAATGCCCCGCTGAAAATGGATGTTTCAGACTTTTTTATTATAGCCGAAAAGGCATCTAGAATCTCCGGCTGCATAGACGAGAATTTTTTAAGCCTAGTATAGATTTTGTCACTATTGAGGAAGGGGGATGTGACCTCGGTAAAGTAGTTCGATTCAATGCGAGTCAAGAGCTCAACCAATTTTCTGTGAATCACTCCTTCATCATTGACACACCATTTCAACGCGGTGCGAATAAATCCCAGTAGGGAGCCTTGTACCTTAGCAAGTTCTTGACCAGGCGATCGGTAGTTACTACGAACAGCTTGTGTCAAATGAGCTAGCCCAACAAAGTTGTGGAAGACTTGCCGCATAATTCCAGGAACGGCATTGATACTTTTGCAAAAATCATAACGATGGAAAAGATGCATCTTCCCACGTACAGCGCTCTCACCCGGATCCATATATAATATTTTCCCTGCAAAAGAAATTTAATTTGATTTATAGTTCAGTAACACACTATTTGAAGGGCTAACTGATTCAAAAAGTAATAAAATGAATTGAAGTAAAATGCTCGTTAAGAAACTGTAACTTGGCGATTACAAAGGGAAATGAAACAGCGATATTACCTATTTGAGTAAGTTCGCTTAGATTAGGATTAGATTGAACTCCTGAGTGAATTAATTCCCAAAACACACTATTTGAAGTCAAACTTAAACTAGCTTATTAATTATCAACAACTTAAGTGAAATGATTAATTATACTTAACCATAATAATAATAATAATAATAATAATAATAATAATAATAATAATAATAATAATCAGAAAAGCCTGATCGATCAGAGCTCTTGTCGCGCTGAAATCGTCTTGCCGTCCTGAAGTCTGAATTAGAAGGATTGATCGATTGATGTAGGCTACGTTGATCAAGGAAGCTCTGCCATTCAGCGTGACCTGTGTGATTTACAGGGATCACATGCTACGGCAATCAAGGATCTCAGGCTACGACATTCTGGCTGCGGCAATCAGGTGAGCAGCTTCGGCAAATCTCTGTAATTCAGCGTTCGGAGCAGGCTACGGCAAATCTCTGCAACGAAGCAGGCTACGACAATTCTGTGCTACGGCAATCAGGCTCCGACAATCGGGCTCCGGCAATCAGGCTATGGCATTCAGGTGACCTGTGTGATTTTCATCGCGATCACCTCCTTCTCCGGCCAGCTGCTATGCTCTGTGATCGTTGTGTTTTGTCCGTTCCAGGTTAGGGTTTCATCGCAATCAGGCTTTGGTGGAATGAAAACTCGCAAATTCACTTGCCCATTTCATGAGCCTCCAACATATTCAATTCAATTAATTCAATGCATTCAGATCGAGATTCAAGTATACAGTGCCAAGAGGATAGATTTGTGATTGGTGGAGTAGCACGGAATGAGGAGGGTGCATGGCAATGGAGTTTTGTGCATAGGATACCCTATACTTCGGTAGGAGATGCAGGATTGCAAGCAATATACTACGATTTGAAAGAATCTCTTCGTAGAAGAATTCCATGACTTATAGTGGAAACTGGCTCCCTTTTGGTCTATAAGATGATCAACGAGTTGGAACCAATTCCGGATTTGTTTAGAATTTTTGTTGATCGTTGTCGGGTACTCCTTCGACAGCCTTGATCTGTTGAGTTACATTGGGTTAAGCATACATCGAATGAGGCTGCGGCTTACATCGCAAGAACTATTCTTCCGGAGCCGGATCCTAATCTCCTGTGGGACAGTCTTCCATCGGAGCTTATTTCTATTTTGCAT
>JAYMSL010005430.1:0-10095 GCA_036897195.1 Plantago coronopus
ATTCTCATCTGAAAAGAACAGAGCCTAGTTTGTTCGGCACTGGATTTGAAATTGGATTCGAGTTGAGTTTAAAAAGAAATTGGATTGTAAATAGTAACTAAATTTGAATTGAGTATTGAATTTTGTGTTTGGGGGTGGTTTATGGAATAGTATGGATACTTATTATATTTTAATAGGTTGTGTAAGAAAATGTTTAGTCGAAATGATGTATATTTGAAATTTATAATGTAAGATTTTTTATTTTTTTTGTAAAGTAACATAAGATTTGATTGAATGATTAATTTTAAGGTAATTATTATGTATTTAATTGAAATTGCTATATAAAGTATTAATAATTGTATTAAAGATTACAAACAAAATAAGTGGTGGAGGAGGGAGGATAAGAAGGCCTGACAAGATTGAGTAGGCATGAGTCTAATGTCTGAGTAATGAAAAATGAGGATCGAAACTCGATTATGTGAAAACTGGGCTGAAATACATTGCCAAACGTGATATAGTGCATTACAATCCATTAAACTAAGCTTCAGTCCAGTGCCAGACATCCAAATATATATAACATTTATAAATGTCACATTGATATCCTAATAAGATTGATAAACAAATTTAATGTATGTATTTTGGTTATCGATATTGTTGTTGATAGTTGGATGGAGCTCGTTGCTACTAAGCAAATTTGCTCTTCTAAATGTTCGAATCACTAGTCTATTAGAAGGGGTTAAAGAGATACCAACCAATTAAATGACTTATCATACTGCATGTTAGGTAATTCTGAGAAACAATTGTGAATTTGTGAGCATGTTCTATTAAAGTTGTTTCTAGTCTTGGAGTCACTAGTGACTAGTAGAGTAATGATTGCAAAAATCTGGAAAACAGGAAGCATGCATGCAATAATGCATACATTTCATACTTGTAAGCTGTAGCAACAAGAAAGTGACTCGTGTAGAAAAAACGGTTATACTTAGAGTTGTAATTGGAGTTGTGAAAACTCCATCAACAACATCATAAACATCATAGTTGGTAATTTTACTATCTTATGTTTGATTTTTCAAACACATAATTAGTTCCATATTTGTGGTTTAAATGTTTTGCGATAACCTACCTTACTATGAAACACGTGCAATACAAGGAAGGAGTGAAGATATTTCAAGTACGGACAATTCAAGTAATTATGGGAGAAAATCTAATGAATAATGGAAATTTCCTAAAGCAAACTTATTGAAGTATATAAGAAGTAATATTCCATACAATACTTTGAAGACTAAATCACAGAAGAATTCGACTTCTTAGTGTCTATATAAAAAGTCCAGTGCATTGTAAGTTGTAACACAGTACCAATTTTTTACAACCTTTGAGAGTCTTAATTCTTAGTTGTTTTTACACCGGTTTTATAACCTTGAGGCTTGAGGTTAGGAAATTAAGGGAGAGGTAAGGGATTGCGTATCATCATGTGTTTTTATCTAGAGAGAAATTTGAGAGGAAGCCTTTGCTTGATTTCAATAATCTTGATTCAGTGCTTTTGCCGTAGAGCATAGAGAAGTAGAAATACTGCTGAAAGTTTTTAAATCTTCTCTACTTTACTTTTTCACTCCATCACATTTTTTATAAGTTTAGAAGATTGTTTTAGTTTACAGACTGGACTAAGTTGCTACAACTCTAATAGCAGCACCAAGCTGTTTAAGTTACACGATCCTTACTCCACCTTGCAGGAGATTACAACTTTCATCGACTCCGTAGTGTCCTATTCCTACTCTCACTTGGCAAGACTTTTAGACTATGTTTTCTGCATCAGATTGGTTCAGTGAGATGAGAGAATGAAGATTGGATAATTGCAACCAATGACCCTTTCTTCAATTCACTCTTCAACTCGAAACGAGGCAGTGTAATGAAGGTTAAAATGCGAACATGATATTGTATTGTTGAGTCTTGTTGAGAACAGAGTGAAAGAGATGAAGATGGAGCGGTCTTATGGTCATTTTTCCTGTTATTTGGTCTCTTGTTTTTGTGTTACTAAGTAATTGCTTTCATATCACTCAGAAAATACAGTAGCTAGTTTGATAAGATATCCTTTAAGTTTTAAAAAAATCGGGTATACCCCTGTTACCAAATTCCCGGTTGGGGTACTAATACGATGTTCAAACTTGCTCGAAATCGAACAAGAAAACTGTTTCCAGCTATATTAATCAACCATGTAAGGTGATGAATGAGTCTAAGATGAGCAAAGTTGGTGGTATATGATGTACACAGCAAAGATACAATAATAATGATGAGTGATGGAGAGCACGTACAAGTGGATATGGTCAAGAAGGAAGAAGAAAGTATAGTATGTTTGTATGTCTGAATATATAACGGATCACCATTGAATGCTTCCACATTTTTCTGTCTTGTTTTGGTCCATCACCCACAAACAACAAACCAACCTTCACCTTAGATAGATACATACTACTCTTCTTTCCTCTTTCCTCAAAACTCACATTCCCAGAATAGCTTCATCTAATCTCAGACAAAATAGTTGCCTACTCTCTTCTATTCTCACTCCATTATCTCATTTCCCCCTCTCCACTTTCATGTCATTCAAAAATATTATCATCATCTGATATTCTAGTACATACAATGGATGTTGACAAGGAGAAACCCGTTCCTGAAAAGTCCGCTGACGAAAAGGACGACAACAGCAATGTTGAAAAAATCGACCAGCCTGATAAAGATACCCCGAAGAAACAAGATGTTGATAGCCCGTTAGGTGAACGTGATCCGTCTGTAGTTGATGCAGATGGTGATGGCAAGCCTGATGAGAATCCGGCTGATGTTGCTGATGACGAGTCATCAGAGATCAAAGAAGAAGAGGATGGGAATCCGCCTGAAGCAGAAACTCCTCATTTGCCTCCTGATCTTAACCAAGTATCTCAGGAAATTGATGAATTCATTTCCACGTTACCTCCCTTGAAGGGTGCCGGTGAGGAATTGGCATCTGCTCCCGACGTGCCTATTTGCGTTGAGCAATTCGCGGTTCTTGTTGAAGCTAAGATTCAAGAATATGATTCCAGTGAGAATCCTGTCAAGTTTAATCAACTCACTGATGAAGATTCTGTTTCATTGCTTGATTCTATCAATCGGCTTTCGGCCTTGTCAAAGGGCTTGTGGGAGTACTCTTCCGACTTTAAGTATGCATATTCCATCAACCGCATTGGGGGCGTTCTCCAACATGCAATGTCATACCTGGAGGAGGAATTCAAGGCTCATGCAGAAGATCACAAGATGGAAAATAATGTTGAGGATGCCAAGGTCAAGCAGGCTGAAGAGGCTTCCGACCAAGATCCGCCTGCTGAATTAGCCCCTCCTGAAGAATGCTTTTTCCCAGGCTATTCAGAAGACATTTTATCGAATATGGTTAAAATGTCGAAAGCATTGATTGCTGGGGGATACGAGGAAGAGTGTCACCAAGTATATTTTGTGGCACGAAGAAACGCGTTGGAAGAGAGCCTTGCCAAGCTGGGATTTCAGAAATTCAGCATCGATGATGTGCAAAAAATGTCCTGGGATTCCTTGGAAAGAGAGATTGAGGCGTGGATCAAGACATTCAAATACTGCGCAACCGTCCAGCTTTCCAACGAACGCAAACTGTCTAGCGCAGTGTTCCCGGATTATCCAGAGCTTTCCAAGGAAGTGTTTGGATACCTCTCTAAGGGAGTCAGTGTCCAGCTTCTCAACTTTGGCAGGGCTGTCATGCTAACCAAGCGGGCTCCTGAGAAGCTTTTCAAGTTCCTTGACGTGTACGAGGCTTTGAGAGATGTTCCTCCAGAGATCGAAAAGTTGTTCCCTGAGGAGTGGGTTAATGAGGTTAAGACAGAGGCCTCGATGATAAGAAGCGGCCTCGGAGAGACCATGATTGCGATTGTTATTGAGCTAGAGAACGCAATCAAGATGGATTCATCAGGCAAGACCCCGGTTCCAGGTGGGGCGGTTCATCCCTTGACAAAATACATCATGAATTACCTGACGTATGCGTGCGAATACAGGGATACATTGGAGCAGGTGTTCAGGGAGCACCAGAAGATTGATAGAGCAGATTCAACATCCGGATCAGAATATGACTACAATGCACATGCTCAAGAAAATGCTAACCACCATCCACCTGCACAGCCTCAATCTGCATTCCAGTCTCAGGTTTCAAAGGTGATGGATTTGCTCGACAACTACCTCGAAGGGAAATCAAAGCTCTACAGAGACAACTCTCTGAGCTCAATTTTCTTGATGAACAACGGAAGGTACATTCTACAGAAGATCAAAGGATGCAGTGAGATCCACAACTTACTAGGCGATCCATGGTACAGAAAGAGATCGTCGGAGATCAGGCAATACCACAAAGGGTACCAGCGCGAAACTTGGGGGAAACTGTTGAATTGTTTACACCCTGAAGGACTGCTGGTGAACGGAAAAATCGTGAAACCACAGGTTAAGGAGAGGTTCATTAACTTCAATAAATTGTTCGATGAGATACACAAGGCACAGAGCACATGGGTGGTTGGCGATGAGCAGCTCCAGTCGGAGCTTAGGGTGTCGATATCAAACATGGTTATACCGGCATACAGGTCCTTCTTAGGAAGATTCGGCCAGGTTTTCACGCCAGGGAGGCAGACGGAGAAGTACGTCAAGTACCAACCGGAAGACATCGAGACACACATTGACGAACTGTTTGATGGAAATGCAGCTCCTATGGGCAAAAGGAAGATGTAAAAGGCACAGTTCTGGAAGGCAAAACTCACATTGTGCTGCTATACAACAACAGCCACATCCAAGATCAGTACTTCTGGTTTGCTTGTTGCTACAATTTACTGACTGACTTGGATTTTCATGTCTTGGTTGAAGACTGTTAAATTTTTTACAGAAATTCTGGACCATGGGATATATGTCCCGAATGTTTTTTCATCAGTCATAATAGTTTCGATTTTGTTAGTTCCCATTTTTTCCTCAATATTTTTGGAGATGTACTGCTTAGTGTGAGCAACTTCAAGTGGTGTAATTCTTTCTTATATATCAAACTATCACTGTTAAATTGTTCTTACTTCATGATGAATTTAATTTTCATATGATAATTTCAGTTAATTTCAATTGTGTTCAGTTCAATTCAGTTTAATTCAGTTTTGCGTAGTACAAATACATGCTTGAATTCAGTTCAGAGAATATGAATTGAACAGGAGCTTAATCCCCAATCTCTCCTCATCTCAATAATATTATAATAATGTTCAATTTAACTTTCGAAATCGTCGACTAGTTGACCACGAATCACTTATCCATGGATAATCGATCTGAAAAGTCGAACTACACATTATGATTGAGACAAGAATATTTGTGCAGGCAAGTTATATCGCTTTCAAAGTGAATCAGTAAGGGTTGCTCCAGCAACAACGCAACTGCTGGAGCTGAGCAACCTCTGCCTCACCCGACTGCAACAGCAGCTCAGTTGAGGTTCTGGAGTTCACTACAAGAAAACTGCCAAATACCGACAAACACTACCGACGAATACTATTCGTCGGCATTACCGACGAATCGGTAAGGCTTACCGACGAATAGTTATTCGTCGGTAATTTACCGACGAATAGATTCATTCGTCGGTAAATCCGGGCTAATTCGTCGGTAAACGAATTAGCCCGAACTCAGCTAATTCGTCGAGCGGGACAGAAATTAAAAAAACAAAAATAAATTAAATTCACCGACGAATAGATCTATTCGTCGGTAAATAGAATAATGAGATTAAAAAAAATAAAAATAAAAAACCATTTACCGACGAATAATCTATTCGTCGGCGATTGTATTTTAAAAAAAGGAAAATAAATTAAAATTACCGACGAATAAATCTATTCGTCGGTAAATAGTTCTGAAACATAAAAAAAAAGAAAAATGCTTCATTTTACCGACGAATAAATCTATTCGTCGGTAAAATCTGCTGGGGTTTAGGGTTTAGGGCACCGGGGTTTAGGGTTTAGGGCACCGGGGTTTAGGGCAAATCATAAAAACGCATATTTAGCTCCAAATTTAAGTCGAATTACATGTAATCGTCCGAAATTTGTTAATAATATTTGTTTCTATTTTCAAAATCGTTTTTTATTAACTTAATAAACGTATATGTCGTATCACGCTTATATACGTATATGTATCTTTAACGTACGTGTTACTGTATTTATTGAATTTGAAATGAAAATTTTTAGATATAATAATGTATTATATGATATATAATAATATTTATTTTAGTTATGCGTTTCACTGTGTGTGCGTGATGTTGTACAGTAGATGTAGACTATAGTTACATATATAAATGTTGTACAGTACATGTATGCATATGTCTCTACAACGTAAGTTGATAGTGCTTCATCCAACGTTGCATATTTGTAATACTGTACATTTGTAAAATTATATATGTGAAATATTATTATAATAGTATTATAATATTCCTTGATTTCTTTTATATAATATTATTTAAATGAATTAATTGAATAAAATATTAGTATTATAATATTCCTTGATTTCTTTTATATAATATTATTTAAATGAATTAATTGAATAAAATATTAGTATTATAATATTACTTGATTTCTTTTATATAATATTATTTAAATGAATTGAATAAAATATTAGTATTATAATATTCCTTGATTTCTTTTATATAATATTATTTAAATGAATTGAATAAAATATTAGTATTATAATATTACTTGATTTCTTTTATATAATATTATTTAAATGAATTAAATAAAATATTAGTATTATAATATTACTTGATTTCTTTTATATAATATTATTTAAATGAATTGAATAAAATATTAATTATAAAATTATATATAATATTATTATATTATTATAAGAATGAATTACAAATTAGTATTATAATATTCCTTGATATTTTTTTTATAATATTATTTAAATGAATACAATATTATAAAATATTATTATAGTATAAGAATGAATTACAAATTAGTATTATAATATTCCTTGATATTTTCTTTTTTATAATATTATTTAAATGAATACAATATTATAAAATATTATTATATTATAAGAATGAATTACAAATTAATATTATAATATTCCTTGATATTTTCTTTTTTATAATATTGAATTACAAATTAGTATTATAATTTTATTGATTTTAGTATAATATTATTTGAACAAACAAAATATTATAAAGTTGTTTATAATAATGAAAATGAATTAGGAGAATTAGGTGAATTAGGTGAATCAGACGAATTAGGCCGAAGAATTTAGAAGCTTTAAGAACGACGAATTAAGAAAAAAAAATTAATTCGGATTTACCGACGAATAACACCGACGAATAGGTTATTCGTCGGTAAAACCGAATTAAACTTGGACGGGATACAGAAAGCAGTATACTGCTTTTCTTTTCCTTCTGCTTCTTCTCCTCTCACGCGATTTCTTCAATTCTCCCCTTCCAAATCTCCACCAATTCTCCACCAATTCTTGCAATCTTGGTGTCTAATCGTCGGCCATTCAACGAGGAGCTTGGGTAACCATTCAATTTCGAATTTCGTCGGTTAAATTTTGCGAAATCAAAGGTATGAATTTTTAACCTAACTTCAAATGTTGTCCGTTTTTGTTATGTTTTATGATTCCTACTAGTATATTGTAGTGTAGGTATGTTGATTTGAGTATTGGGTATGTTTGAATTTTGATATTTTGGGAATTTTGGTTGATTTTGTTAGGTTTTTGTTAGGATTTGGTGGATTTTTGTTGAATGTAGCTAGTGTGTTATGTTATTATAGGTTGGATTGTTTGTATTAGTGTAGGTATGTTGAATTGAGTATTGGGTATGTTTGAATTTTGATAATTTGATAATTTTGGTTGATTTTGTTAGGTTTTTGTTAGGTTTTAGTCGATTTTTGTTGAATGTAGCTCGTGTATTATGTTATTATAGGTTGGATTGTTTGTATTAGTTTAGGCGTGTTGAATTGTGTATTGGGTATGTTTGAATTTTGATAGATTGAGGATTTGTTATTCGTTTTGGTCGATTTTGTTCGAATGTTAAGTTAGTATTTGGTTGAGTAGGTTGAAGTTAGTATTTAGGTGAAGAAGTATGAAGAAGTAGAGACTAGGATAAGTTGTAAAGGGTGATGAAAGTATTTGGTTGGGTCGGTTGACTAAAGCCTTGATGAACGGATGATATACATATGTTAGAGTAATGTAAGTTAAGTATTTATAGATTGAATTGATTAAGATAAATCAAAATGTCCAATGAAGACCAATGAAATGATTGCCGTAACATGTATTAACAAATTTGTAAGATAAATCAATATAAAATAGTCATAAAATGCTAAGTCTAATAAATGAAGATTTTTCAGGTTATAGTGAACATGAATCCCGATCGGGAATGGATGTATAAAAGAATGCGTAATGGGAAACTTCTACCTAGTTTTGTAGAAGGAGTTGAGGCGTTCATTGCATTTACACATGCCCATCCAGATTGTGTAAGGGGTGGGCTAATTAAGTGCCCTTGTAGTCTGAAGAAGTGTAGCAACCGGCCATGGATGGATCCTAAAATAGTTGTAGAACATTTGAAAAAAAATGGATTTGTTTCTAAGTATCATGTATGGGATCATCATGGAGAGAGGTCAAGACCGTTTCTTGATTATTCTGCCATTCCTAAACGTAGAAGAGAACATGTGGAATGTAGTAGTCGAATAATAATCGGGCGTGGTGATGGGCGTGGTGATGATCGGATGGAGGAAATGATGCATAATTTAGGAGGTTCTGATTTCCAAGCCGGTGTTGTTGAGGAGGCACCGAATAAAGAGGCTGCCGAATTCTATGAGATGTTGGAAGCATCGAAAAAGCCTATATTTGAGGGTAGTCGTATGAACGAATTACAATTGGTGTCTAGGATGATGAGTGCTAAGGCCGAGGGTGCTCAAAGTGTAGAAAACTTCAACACTTGGTGTGACTTGTTCAAGGAGGCGATGCCTGATCCAAACTTAGTTCCCACGAATTTCTATCAAGCTCAGAAGAAGATGCGTGGCTTGGGGTTGCCTATGGAGAAAATCGATTGTTGTAAGAATATGTGTATGATCTATTGGGGCCCAGATAAGGATCTCTTGAGCTGCACACACTGTGGTCATGAACGTTATAGCCGTTACAAGGATGGGGCAGCAATGAAACGACAAAAAAAGAATCTCCCATACAAGAAGATGTGGTACTTTCCTCTTGGCCCTCGTTTGAAGAGGTTGTACGCCTCCACGGCATGTGCAGATAAAATGAGGTGGCACAGTGAGAGGGTAATCCCAGAAGACTCATCTGGGACAATGGAGCATCCCGCAGACTCACCAGCTTGGAAAGAATTTGATGCCAAGTATAAAGAGTTTGCATCAGAGCCTAGAAATGTAAGGTTGGGCCTTTCTAGTGATGGTTTCAACCCGTTTGGAAGTGAACGGAAGTACTCCTGCTGGCCAGTAATGCTAACACCGTACAACTTGCCTCCAAATGATTGTATGAAAGAACCCTTTATGTTCTTGACTGTTTTGGTCCCAGGTCCTGATGATCCAGGGCAGAAGTTGGATGTTTTCTTGCAACCCTTGATCAAAGAGCTTATTGAGTTGTGGGAAGATGGCATTCTTGCTTATGATGTGAGTACGAAGACGAATTTCACATTGAGGGCAGCACTTCTGTGGACCGTTAGTGACTTTCCTGCTTACTCCATGCTTTCTGGTAGGAAAACCTCCGGGTTTCATGCTTGTCCACACTGTTTGGAGGACACTGATGCCTTTCGACTTGAGAAGAGTGGGAAAGAGTCTTGGTTTGATTGTCACCGTAGGTTTCTACCTTCAGACCATCCTTTGAGAAAAGATAAGACTCATTTTCTGAAAAACAAAGTTGAGGAGAAAGGCCCTCCGAGTAAGCTCACTGGTGAACAAGTTTATGAGATCATTGAGCATTTGGGTCTTATGAAGGTGACTCAGATCGGGTGGGAGAAACATAATGCAAAAATAAGCAGAAAATGTGGGTGGAAGAAGAGGAGCATATTCTGGGACTTGCCTTATTGGAGGAGTTTACGTATACGACATATGTTGGATTTCATGCATATCGAGAAGA
>JAYMSL010005431.1:0-10095 GCA_036897195.1 Plantago coronopus
AATCTTGGTAAATCTGAACACCTGCATCTACAAGGAAGTAACAAGTAGCGAGTATGAGATAAAAGATCTCAGTGAGGTTTACTATCATGCAATATACGAAGAATGTAACATACCAACACATAACCATAATGTAACCTACAAACATACGACAGTCATTAATAGTTAATAACAATCAATTACCAATCATTTACCGTTCAATTCCTGCCGCTCCTTATTTCCCCGAGCCCTTATCACTCCGGACAGTTTGCAAGACTGCCAGCAATCTGTTGTGTGTACATCACAACTTATAAGACCTAACTGAACCGGGCCGTCTCCGACCTCGCGTCCAATTAGGAATAGTCCTCGTATCTCACAGTCAACTCGATAGTCACAACTATCCAAGTATAACCGAAGATCCCCAGACCAACGCGTATCAATTTGTAACCCAATCAATCAATCAATCAAGCAATCAATCAATCAATCAATCAAACAATCAATCAATCGAATATTTGCATCCATCAGAGTCATACATGCGAACTATACTGCGGAAGCGAATTTCAGTGCGATAATAAGATAAACAATACGAATTCTCAATGATCACGAAGTGGATACATGCATATCGATTTTTAATAGAGCATGTGATTCAATTACGAGCACATAACTTCCTTGTAGACTCACCTTAGCTAGCTTCCTTAGCGAGCAAACACTTAGAACAAGTACAATTCCTGAGGACCTGATAATTCATATTCCCACTATTAACAAACAAACTGAACAATTATAACTACCCGACCCCCGAGCAAGCAATCGAACAAGAAATCACTAACAAGATCATATCATAAATATTGAGAATTTAATTACAAATTTATAATACACAAACAAATATGGAACTAGAGATTATTTAAATATATTGTATCAACAGTTCGAGTTCTGGATTGCAAAATCACATACACATACTCACGTACAGCCATGCGATCATATACATACACCAACTAGAGGCATGCGTGTACATACGCAACACTTCACTACAACAAAACATGCATATGGAGACACTTTTTTTTAAGATACAATTTCATTTGTGTCTCTACACTACATTATGAAGTCAGTTTTACAATTGTGTCTCATTAAAACATGTGTAATGAGACACTCTTCTATAAAGTAGCTCACTTAAAGTTATTATTTCGAGATGGTTTTTTAGGAAGTATCCCAAAAACAAGTTGTTAAGATATTCATATGCATGTGTCTTAATATAATCGTACATATTGAGACACTCTGATATAAATTAATTATTTCATTGAGAAGATTATTTTTAAGACACTATTTTTAAGTATCTCAAAATATTGATATTAGGATACATATTGATATTGTGTCTCAAGAAGGTAAAAATATTATAAAAAAAAAGTAGGCGGTAGAAATTTTTACTTTCGCGCTAATACATATGTACAGTGAAAATTAGCCGCCACTTAATTCCTCCCTTTCCCACAAAGTACCAATTCTCCTAACCTAACTTTCACTCTCCCAATTCTCAAGTCTTCCCATTCATTACTACTGCCGCTTCTTCCTCTACCCTCTACGAACTACTGGATCGGTATATGCTTGGTAGCTCTAGCGCTAGAGCCATCAACTTCCCCAGGTCTGTCTCAATTTTACTGAGTGTTTTTCGTTCCTTTGTTACTGGAGATTCTTTGCAATTGGGTAATTCGTTCCTGGTCTCTTTGCAGAATTTTGAGTGATTCGCTGCTAAAATTGAGTATTAACGGACGATTACAAGCAATCTCAAGCGGTAAGATCTCCTTCCATTCCATTCCCATCTCTTTGTTTGCGTTGAGTACTTTTTGTATTTTGTTGGATTCATTAGCAGACTATTAGAAATTGATTTAGGTTTCTTTCTTCTACACTTAAATCTTGTCCATATTTTTGTGGGAAAAAAGACACTACATGTAATGGAAAGATTGTCGATGTAGGCTCTATAATATATATTAACAACTCTTTTATTCAATCATGAAAGTCCCCAATCTGATCTTTTTTTATACCTGTTTTGTGATTTTCGTGGAGGAGAACGTGAGTAGTAGAAAATAAAGCAAACTGACGTTTTTGACCATACTGATCTTGATGCTTGAAATAAGTTAATTTGATCCTTGATAAGTAAAATGCTCAATGATTAGTTAATTAAGTAAAATGCTCAATAAGTTAATACTGATCTTGACGTTTTTCATACCTGACACAATGATCAATGATTAAGTAAAAGGCTTGAAATAAGTTAATTTGACCATACTGATCTTGATAATTAGGAATTAGTGGCATGTTGGGTTATTCATTTTCACAATATTGTTGGAATGGATTGCAAAAGTGTACTGCACATGGCTAACAGTGGCACTATACTAACAAGTAAATTTGTGTCTTATAGTTTTTGTGAAGCCTACATAAGGTTTTGACATTTTCTCTTGGTTTAGTTTGATTTTGGTTTAATTTCTAAGTGCAAGTCTTTTGCACGTATGACTTGTTATTTTGGGCTCAATTCGAACTTTTAATTATAAAATTTTGTCGTTTCCAAAAAAAAAAAATTAGTGGGATTTCAGAATGGGTTAAAACAATTTTGGTACTTTTATTTTAATGATTATTAATCTAAGCCTTGTGATGATCTAACTATACAAAATGTTTAATTATAGCTAGTTCATTATGGACAAGAGTTGGATGAGTAAAAGGAGGTTATCCGAAGAATATCAGAATGGGTTAAAACAATTTCTTGACATGGCATTCATTAGGTCAAGTGTTAGTGGTAAGATCTTGTGTCCATGTAAAGACTGTAAGAATGGAAAGTTGGTAAGTAGGGAAACAGCAAAAGATGACTTGACTATTAAAGGGTTCATGAAGGGTTATACACATTGGATAGGACATGGTGAAAATCCAGGTAGTCAAGACAATTTTCAGCATGAGGACCAAGGTAACATGTTTGATTACATGCATGATCTAGTAAATGATGCTCTTGGTCTTGGGGCAAATTATGTTGATGATGTTGAAGGTGAACAAGATGATGGTGATATCGGGGATGTAACAAATTTAGATGCTAAGACCTTTTTCAAGCTGTTAGATGATGCTCAACAGGAGCTATACCCCGGGTGCAATAAATGTTCAAAACTTGAATTTATCGTCAGGCTTTTCCACCTAAAGTCTATGGGAAAATGGTCTAACAAGTCATTTACAATGCTTCTTGAACTATTGAAAGAGGTATTCCCAGAGCAAACAAAGTCTTTGCCGAAATCTTACTATGACATGAATAAGATCATTGGTGCATTAGGACTCAGTTGTATCAAGATTGATGCTTGCCCAAATGATTGCATGTTGTACTGGAAAGACCACAAAGATGATACTACTTGCCATGTTTGCAACAAGTCTAGGTACCTTGATGATGAGATTACTTTAGTAAATGACAAAGACTCGGCGTCGAAGCTTAAACGCCGTCCAGCAAAGGTTCTAAGGTACTTCCCCGTAAAGCCAAGATTGCAAAGACTCTTTATGTCATCTAAAACAGCACCCTTCATGAGATGGCACAAAGAGGAATGCCCTAAAGATGGTTACTTAAGGCATCCTAGTGATTCTCCTGCTTGGAATGATTTTGATCGTCGTCATCGTGATTTTGCTAAAGATCCTAGAAATGTAAGACTTGGCCTAGCAGCTGATGGATTTAGTCCATTCAGAACAATGAATGTTGCACACAGTACTTGGCCAGTTATAATGACACCATACAATATGCCTCCATGGATGTGCATGGAAGAGCCCTTCTTCTTTTTGACATTACTAATCCCTGGACCTTCTTCTCCCGGGAACAACATTGATGTTTACTTGCAGCCTTTAGTGGAAGAATTAAAAGAATTGTGGGATGGAGTCAACACTTATGATGCATCTACAAATGAAAATTTCAATTTACGTGCTGCTTTGATGTGGACAATTAATGATTTTCCTGCCTATGCGAATTTATCTGGCTACAGCACAAAAGGGGCACTAGCATGCCCCATATGTCACAAAGATACTTGCTCTAAATTCTTAAAAAAGAGTGGCAAGCACTGTTATATGGGGCATAGACGGTTTCTAAGACGTCATCATCCTTACCGGAAGGATGCTAAATCTTTTGATGGTAATGAGGAACATCTGGGAGCTCCAACGAGAATAACTGGGGATATGATCTTGAGAGAATTGGCTGGATTTAATTTTAAATTTGGTAAATTGGTGAAGGACAATCCACCTCTTCCTTACAATTGGAAAAAACTCAGTATATTTTATGAGTTGCCTTATTGGAAAGATAATATGTTACGCCACAATCTGGATTTTATGCACATTGAAAAGAATGCTTGTGATAATGTGATGGGAACTACGTTGAATCTGGAAGGAAAGTCAAAAGATCATATAAAATCCCGGTTTGATTTGCAGGATATGGGCATAAGGCCTGAACTTCACCCTGTTAGTATTGAGAAAGATAAACATTTGTTGCCTGCTGCATGTTTCTCAATGAGTAAGAAAGAAAAGGAAATATTCCTTGGAATGCTTGCAAAGGTAAAAGTTCCTGATGGATATGCTTCTAATATTTCAAGGCGTGTACAAGTTAAACCGAATAAGATTTCAGGGTTGAAGAGTCATGACTGCCACATCTTGATGCAACAATTACTTCCAATTGCGTTACGCAAAGTCTTGCCTGAGTATGTTAGAAAACCACTGATAAAGTACTGTCAATTCTTTCAACAATTGTGTCAGAAAGTTCTTAATCCTCAAGATCTTATACGTTTAGAAAAAGAAATTGCAATTACTCTATGTGATCTGGAGAAAATATTTCCTCCTTCATTTTTTGATGTTATGATCCATTTGCCTATTCACTTGGCATATGAGGCTCGAATTGGTGGACCTGTCCAATACCGCTGGATGTACCCTATCGAGAGGTAATAATGAATTAAGTATTATTTTATTTATTATTGTAATAATTGTTTTACATTTTTTAAAAAATATTGCTAGGTACTTATGTACGTTGAAGTCTTATGTGCGGAATAGAAGTCGTCCAGAGGGTTCGATAGCAGAAGCATACTTGGCCCAAGAATGTTTAACCTTTTGCTCCAGATACTTGAATGATGTGGAAACAAAGTTCAACAATGCTAAGCGAAATGATGATTTTGGAGAAGAGGTCATGACAGAGCTTCCTATATTTTCTAAAGTTGGGCGTCACATTGGAATGGAATCCTGTGTAGTTCTGGAGAAGGACAAAATTACAAAAGCACACCAATACATATTGTTCAACTGTAGCTCGACTGAGCAGTTTATCAAGTAAGTGTTTAGAGTTTCTCTTTCTTTTCTAACTAAACTTCAGTTTGGTGGGATTCTTTTCTATTTTTCGGGTTTCGTCTCTCTGTTTTCTTTCTGAAGAGATTCTGAGCGGAGTCTTTTTTCAGTTCAATCCATTCCCAGAGTTTTTTCTTCGGCTCTACTTCTGATTCTTTGATTACTGTTTCTTTTGAATTTCTATTATTAACAGTGAGCATAAAAAGCTGGTCACAGCTGAGAATCCAAGACTTGGTAAAAGGAATATTGAACGAATTCATAGCGAAACATTTGCCCGTTGGTTCCATGAGCATGTGAGTGCACCTGATTGTTTACTTATTCTGTTATTTCCTGTATTTTATAGATCTGTGTTTTACTTGAGATAATTTGAATATTCTCCACTTTGTATTATAGGTACAAAATATGCATCTAACAGGAAACCATGTTTCAACGGAACTAAGAGCCTTGGCAAGAGGTCCTAATCCAGTAGGAAAACGCTACAGAGGCTTTATTATTAATGGTTTTCGTTTTCATGTGAAAAGTTATGAAGCTAGACGACAAACGCAAAATAGTGGGTTGGTTGTTACAGCAGAAACTAGTAGTTTTGCTAGTAGGGTTGATAATAATCCTATTGTGGGGGATGTCACTTATTATGGCATACTAAAAGATATCATTGAGCTGGAGTATCTTGGTGGTAAGAAGGTAGTATTGTTTGATTGTGATTGAGTGTCAACTGGAAGTGCACAAAAAATTGATGAATATGGCTTCACATCGGTTAACTTTTCTCGAACCAGACCACATCATGAACCTTTTGTTTTGGCTTCACAAGCACAACAAGTTTTCTATGTAGAAGATCCGGTCGAGCAGGGGTGGCATGTTGTAGTGAAGACAAAAGCGAGAGACACATTTGATATGAATCCAGTTATGAGTTTTGATGGAAATTCTTTTGAGCAAAGTGACACTACCATTTCAGTACAACAAGATGAAACTGAAGTTGTAAACTTGACCAGGGAAGATGTGGAGGGGACAATAGTTTGAGGATTATTATTATTATTTTTATTATTATTATTATTATTATTATTATTATTATTATTATTATTGTGCTATTATTATTTATCTTATTACTATTCTTATTTTACTGTTATTATTATTATCATACTATTATATGCATCTTTTAGTTTCCTTTAACCATGAATGTGTTAGAACTTTAGTATTATTATTCATGGTAAGCAAATTCAACTTGTATATAAACCTGTTAGTTTATTTTCACATCTCCACATATTCTGATGTTTGTTGAATTTTATGCAGATCATATACAGCTAGGCGTGCAAGAGATGAAGTTCATGAGCAGCGCAGTGACACTCCTAACCAAACAGGTTACGAATTGACTAATTAATCAAATCTTTATAGGCTTGTCAAATTATTTATTTTACTACAGTGTTTGCTCTTTTATGTCAATAATCAAAGTCTGATTTTATATTATATATCCTGAAGGATATGGCCATCTTGATTTGGGCTCAAACAATCATGAGGCACCACCTAATTCTGACATCATTGGATCGTCAACCCAAAATGAGGAGCAAATCGAGACCAATAGCGGACCTATTGCAAATGAATCTGGTGCGTATTTAATTGTTTTCATGTAGTTTGTCAAAGTTCTTTTAATCCTTAGAACTTGTTTCTTTTGCTACGAGATACACCCGGAACTATTTCAGGAAAATTCAGTAGGAAACACTAGAGCATATACAGTGTGTTGATTTGGGTGTAGGTGTTGTTAAGTTTTAACTTAGGTATAGCTGCTTCAAATCTCAACCTGAGATGCTGTTATGAAAGCATGGGAAATTTTACTTGCAGCAACCTGATATGTTGTTATGAAAGCATGGGAGCATATGTTGTACTTTTACAGATTCTAACCATGCAATATCTGTAAACTAAATGACAAAAAAAGATTTAACTTAGGTGTAATTTTAAGCAACAGGAAACACTAGAGCATGTCTAGAATATACTGTGTATTGATTGTGGTGTAGGAACACTCCCATTAATGTTTTAATCCACTGTACGAACAGAAAATATGTCTGCTTGGTGAAATCAGAATATTGTTTTCAAGACAATAATATGGAAAACCTTACCATTTCTTTTTTCTTCATATATTCACACTGTTTATCTTAATAACTTGCTTATCTTGTGTAGCTAACAACAAGAAAAAGAGGGTAAGAGGACCAACATATGTGCCAACTACATGGGGAATACAACCAGAAAATCGTGTTTCTGTCTCATTCAATGAAATAGGGCAACCAAATGACAAGAAAAGGGCACGTAGTTTGGCTAGTTTCTTGGGAGCACTTGCTAGGAATCCCAAATATTGCCCACTCCATTATGATGATTGGCGACATATGCCTGAAGAATTTAAAGATGACATGAAGGATGCTGTTAAGGTTATTTCATATGTTATTTGTTGATGGAAATTTCTTGATTTCTTCTAAACATGTATTTGCCTCTTAAGACTTGTGATATTCTGTTAATGTAGTCAAGGTTTGGCTTAACAAGTGCACATGATGACTTTATTTTGGCATCCATCAATGACAAGTGGAGAAAGTGGAAAAGTCGAGTAAAGAAGTCAAATTTTCAGGTCGGTGTTCCTCTTGAACAACAAAAGCTTGATTGGTCAGACAGAGTGGATAAAGATCAGTTCATGGGCATAGCTGAGTATTGGTCAACCGATAAAGCTCAGGTACATGCTTGACACTTTATTTTTTGAAACAATTTCAATCACTTTTGTTTCCAGATTATGTTTGGTGTCTAATAGACCGATTCCCAATAAATTGATGCAGAAAGTTAGTGAAAAAAACAAAGAATCACGTGCCCAGTTGCTTGATGTTCATCATATGGGCCAACGTAGTTTTGCCATAAACAGGGAAATAATGGTCAGTTTTTCTGAAAATAAACTTGCAAGTAGTTAGTGTTAAAGCATGAACTTTATAAATAAAGTGATTATAATTTTTCAGAAGGAGGAACTTGGTAGATATCCCAACAGAGCCGAAATGTATGAAAAGTGTTATTCTAAGGCTGATGGTTTGCCATCAAGTGATTCAGTAAGGGAAGAAATTGTAAGTATGTTTATAATCAGTATGAATCATATAACTTTATTCATTGACTGATACATCACATCATTTTAACGGAAACCAAATGTATTGCAATCTTGTAATTTTATAGGAAAAAATGAAACAACTATCGACTCAGACTCCTCAAGTCTCCGACAACAACAATATTTTATATGCTGAAAATGATGAGTTTGCAAAGGTAAAAGGTCCTAGCAAAGATGGTCATGTTCGAATGTATGGTCTTGGAGTTAGAGCAACTGATATCTATGGTAAAAGGCCAACTCGTGCATCATTACTCATGGAAAACCTGAAGTACAAACAAGCATTGGACACATTGACACTGGAGGTGGAGAAGTTGAAAGCACGTGACCAAGGAATTTCACGAACGGTCACAGAAGTTGATTTAGAGAGCAATCCGGCTGCACCTATGAGTAGGCAATCTAATCATCATCAAGGACCTGCATCAACATCTCAAAACGAGTCATCTACATCTACTTCTCACCCAACGCGTAGGATCAGGGTAAATTTCTAAAACTAGTTAGATTAATTGTTTGATGCATCTACTTTGACTATTTTTTATGATAACTTTGCTTAAATGTGACGGTCTGTTTTATGTTATCTATCACAAACACATTGATACAGGAAAATGGAACATATTATATTCATGAACACTACTACATATTTACTTTGTGTCTACAATTACTTTGCAGCAAGCTAGCAACAAGACTTTCTTTAGGTTTTTTCTAACATCAAATTTTGAAATAAATCTGACGGTACGTATTAATATACAGGTTGGCTCATATGTCCTTTTAAAAAGTCTTCTGAACAGTAGTGAAAATGTTGCTGCTGGTTATGTTAAGGAGATAGGTGGTGTTAGAGTGAAAGGGATCACTCTTGGATCTGCAATTTGCAGTGTTCAGGTTCAGTCTGTATTTAAGTTAGATGAACCGCTTGCTTTTCCATTTGACCATATCCAGAATATGGATGCTGCTATTGGAGCACCGGTTGCTTGGCCTTTGTCTTCGGTAATTCATTTTCTCCTAATGTTTGTTGTTTGTATGATGTAAATGATAGATTTAGTATTGTAATTTATATAGTGGTTTTATTCTTCATTATACAGCCTTACTTGTTATGTAGGAAGATTGTATGTTGATCCACTCTAATGATTTTCTGTTGTTGTGTGTACAGGTTGTGTTGGATGATGATGAATAGAGAGCAGTTTACAATGAAGGTTTTGAGCACGACTTGCGGTTTTTTTCCCGTCACCTTTACTAGTTATTTTGTCTAGACCAATTATTTTACTGAATTCATTTTGATATACTGATTCAGTAGCAAAATGAACCAGTAGCATTGCATTATTTTGAAATGCTACTGATTCATTTTGTCTTGGTTGGATATACAGAATGGTAGATTGGAATTGATGATTTTTAGTTGAACTAAAGACTTGGCAAGATTTTGTTTGTCTAGTGAATTTTTGGAGGATAGCAGGCTAGAGGGCACTATGAGGGAAACTTTGTTATTCCCTGTGAGTTGTTTTTCTTTAGTGACACAGACTGTTTGTACCACTGCTATTCCTGTGAATGAATTATGTTTCTTTTTCCTAGAAACTATTATTATTATTTGTGTACTATGCATCATTGAATTGTTTATGGTGTTTTTAGTTTTACTGATGGCTTGTCCACATGACTTGATGACTTGTAAACAATTACTTGTT
>JAYMSL010005432.1:0-10094 GCA_036897195.1 Plantago coronopus
CTAAATTGGGACCCAATCCTGAGTTTTGCTGATGATTGCCTCATTTTTGGTAAAGCTACTCCAACAAATGTCGAAGTCATTCAACACACACTACACCAGTATGCCAAAGCCTCCGGACAATTTATCTGTTGGGATAAAAGCAGAATCATTTTCTCTCCCAACACACCAATCCACCTGAAATAAATCTCACCCGTTCTCTAAAAGTCATCCCAAACAAACGACAAGACAAATACCTGGGACTTCCTTTCCTCCTAGGCTCAAAAAAGCGGGACCTGTTTGACCAAATTGTCCAAAAAACAATGGGTCGAATAAACATCTGGCATTCAAAATTTCTTTCCTATGCGGGAAGATTGACCCTCATACAAGCAGTAACTAATGCAATACCCTCATATTGCATGTCCATAACCCAGATTCCACATATGGTGATTGATAAGTTGGAAACAATAAACAGACAATTCCTCTGGAATGGTACAAAAAACGGAAAAAGACGAGGAAAAATAAAATGGAACTCAGTTTGCACCCCAAAAAAACTTGGCGGCCTAGGGCTGCAGAATCTCCACCTTCTAAACAAGGCTTTCCTTATGAAGCACTTGTGGAACCTTCTCCAACAACCAGATTCAATCTGGTACTCGGTATACAAGAACAAATATTTTCCCACCACAACGGTGCTTGAAGCAATAGCAAAACCAACGCATAGTTGGTTCTGGAAAAATCTGATAAAATTAAAAACAGAATTTAAAACAGGCCTCATGACGAAAATAGGAAATGGTCTTTCAACCGATTTCTGGAAAGATATGTGGGCCCCAGGAAAAATCCTGTCAAATTATACGACTGAAAACACACAACCACCTTTTACACGGTGGACAAGTTTATAAACAATAAGAACTGGGACCTACAAGAATTACATAAATGGATCCCCATGGAAATCATAAAAGAAATCATGGGAATCCGTATCCCAAATGATGAACAAAAAGATAAATTTGTGTGGCACCCATCCCAAAACGGGGAGTTTACCATCAAATCGGCATACAATTGGATTGCAGATAACGAACACAGACAATACCAAATTCCTCTCTGGCCTTGGAAAAAACTGTGGGCCTTAAGAGTTCCACCAAAAGTCCGCTTCTTCCTTTGGCTAGGAATCTTTGACATACTTCCTACCAAAGATAGGCTCTTTAAACAAAAGATTATACAAGAAAAGATATGCTCCCTATGCAACGAAAATAAGGATGAAACAATACAACATCTGTTTTTTGAATGCCAGTTCTCTGCTCAACCAAGAAACTGGATTTTCAACCAAATACATGGACCTCACCCAACTTTCCTCCACCAACTAGTCTTTACAAATACACAAACACCAGATATACAAACCCAGATAATTCTTCTTTGTTGGACCATTTGGATACATATAAACGAAAAACTATTCCAACTTTCGACAGAAAATATCAACACCTTTAATCACAAGCTCCTCCGACATATAAAAGATAACAAAATACTCCAAAATACTGAAACAAAAAAAAGGACCAAACAAATCGCATGTAAATGGAACCCACCACCAATGGGTTTCGTATGTATAAACATTGACGGCTCAGCACTCCGCCAAGAAAAATTGGCCGGTGCTGGAGCAATAATCCGAGACCACGACAAAAAATTCATCCGCGCAAGTGCCACGCACCTAGGAGATATTGACCACAATCTGGCTGAATTCCATGCTCTAAAACTAGGATTACAACTACTAATACCACTGAACTATAAAAAAGCACTGAACTATAAAAAAGCAATTATACAAACGGACTCACAATTCTTAGTTGATTGTTTTAACAGGAAGACAGTACCACCACCGATGCACCAGGTACTTCTATCAGACAGTAGGAGACTCATGACACAGCTAGAAGAAACATCACTGACTTTTGTTTACCGAGAAGCAAACCAAGTGGCGGATGCCCTGGCCAAGAAAGCAAGCTCTCGGTCTTTTGTTGATTCCAGTACTTTTATTCATGCTTTTTCAGACATTTCGCATTTTATCTGGGATATGTCCCCAGTTTGGCTTGATGATGTAATTAAACTTGACGACCACGCGTACTTTAGGTCGATTTCTTATTAATAATATCAGTAGTTTGTGATTCAAAAAAAAGAGATAAAACATTTAGAAAAACTGAGGATTGACAATTCCTGATGAAATTAAGTAGAGAAAATGATGATGTAATTAAACTGAAAAGCCTAATTTGGAGGCAATCAAACAACTGCACTTCCGTTGGATTCCCATAAAGCTAATAAGTTCCCCAACTACTAAAGCAAAGCAATTAAGTTGGGGCCACAGTGCAATTTTTTCTTCCAACTTTGGTGCATTATTATTTTATTTTAGGTTGGAGAATTATCAGATACCATATCAGCATTGTTTCCAGTTTTGAAGAAAATTTAACAAAATCATGGACAGCAGAAAGATTTTCTACTGTACATACTTGGGTTACTCGGGAAAGACCCTATTTGTGGACTTTTCAAAAAAACCATAATATACGATGTTATCAATACAATGTTCAGTGTTACTAATATTACTAATATGATAACATATTAATAACATTGGACATTGTATTGATAACATCACATATTATGATGTCATTAAGTCCAATGTTATTAATATTACTAATATGATAACATATTAGTAACATTGGAAATTGTATTGATAACATCGCATATTGTGATGACATTAGGTGGTTTTTTTGAAAAATCCACACAAATTAGTGGTCTTTCCCAAGTTTTTCTCTAAAATGTCATCACTTTGTTAAAATTGCATCAACTAGCGGCCTCTTTTATTTTTAATATACGCATATACATTGGTTTCAACTCTCAACTCTCAACTGATTATGAATTTTCATTACAACTGCTTACTCGCTATTCGATTCGCCTAACAGTTTTTAATCTAAACTTCACTTAATTAATCTGAGTCGATATGATATAAACTGAACGATGCTTCGAAACAAAATAGGGACGGTGTTACTTGCACACTTGGCACTTGCACTACCCGATAAATTGGACGGCTTAAGAGAAGCTTCTGGAATAACAGAAAGATGAAACATACATTTTTACAATATTAATATTTATTATTTCACTGACAACAACAAAGCGCAGCTCAGTTGGTAATACGCTTCACCTCTAACCAATAGGTCGGGGGTTCGAGTCGCCCCAGAGGGAAAATTGAGAATTCCACTCAAATAATTAACTATGTTAATCAATTAAGTCAAACCATTATGCCTAAAACCTGATTACGCCACCAAGTAGGATAAGTCTAACCTGATTAGAAATTCTTCATCTACAGACCATGAGTACATACGTAGTTTAAAGTTAAAACACCACATTGAAATGAAACCCCCCAGGCCATGGCTAGCTTTTCAACATAAAACACAAACCGACCAAAACAAGCTTCTGTATCATCATGATGCACGATAGAGTATTGGTCCACAAAGTTTGCTATGTGCATGCTTGGTTTTATTCAGGGACTGGGATCATTCTTAAAACACTTCTTTTGGGACAAGTAACACTCAGATGCACGTGCGTAACACTCAGATGCACGTGCGTGGAACATTTGATCTGAAACAGAGAAATTACATCCTACATACACTCTAAAGATGGATCAATCCGCAACATGAACCCATTACTCAGATCAGATGAACTTAAATACTGATGCAGCAAGTAGTACTAATCAAGTGAAGCTTAATAAAATAACAGACTCACAGCATTTGCAAGCACAAGGGAAGTTAATGTTCATAACCAGAAGAATATACTATATATCAAGAAGCATCTCCAGGGGATACAATTTTATAAATGTTCAATAACTACCTTCCAGAACGCTGATTATACCAAGATTCAAGCTCCAAAACCAACTTCCTATCCATTAAACTCGCACTCATTTCAAATCTCGACCATGTAAATTACATTCGCATATATGTGCATATTTATTTATTTATTTATTACAGAAGGCCAGTGCTACCAAATGGGTTTGTTGTCTGCTGTTGAGTAACAGGAAATGCTCCAAATCCGCTATCACCAAAAGGATTCTGTGCACTCATCTGTGAGTGCTGTTGGGGCTGTGGATACATCGGTTGAAATGGACCGAAAGGGTTGTTTTGATGCTGCGGCATTGCTGCCATTTGAACTGCTGCAGGAGCGGGAACGGTGTTCGACATGGCAAATGCATCTGCAGCTTCAAATGGATTTGGAGCAGGTGCTCCGTATACAGGTTGCTGGGATGCTCTGTATGCACCCTCGTCATATAGACTGTTAAGAGTAAGCGAATCAAGTCCACCAGCCTGCCATAGAAACCATCCAGACAGTATGCAATTACTATTCGTAACTTCAATAATACGCAGAAAAACAATAGCACTGCTGACCCCAAGATAAAAAATAATAATAATAATAAAAGGATCATCAAGCTTACATTATACTATTCTCAATCTCAACATTAGATGTAGGCTAATTTTAGACTCAATAGTGCATAAGGCAGACATTTTACAAATAGGTTAAATAAAACAAGCGTGGGTCAGAAAAGGTTAAACTATCCGAGAGTAAAAAAAGCTAAGATGTTAAAATAAGCACAAGAATAGATACCAATTGCCTCTCCTGAGCTGATGATAAATTGGTGCTAGGAGTAGTAACCAAGGCAAGTTCCCAACCAGTTGGGTCAAAAGCATCAAATGGTGTAGTAGAGGTAGTGGTAGCTGGAACAAAATTAGATCATACCATCATCAGTCCGTAAGAAACAAGAAAAGAAGATTGTGCAGAGGAAAACCATATAAATAGGGAAAGGTGATACTCACCAGATGGAACTATAGCTAAAGCCAAAGCATTGCTCTCCTCAATTAGAGATGCATCGTTTGACATTGTATTCAATCCCTGGAAAGATTTAACCATATTAATAGATTAGCAAATTGTGCATTGTCGAGTTCTAGCCAGCAGACATCATTACAATTTTCAACATCCCTAATGTTTTACAGTCTCAGATGAACATCAAGAACCAACATAATATGTATTTAGAAACTCACGAGCAGGTCATCTGTGTCCATGTTGCTTGGAGGTGGTAAAGGAACATCTTCTTCGACATGTGAGGCGACAATTTCTTCTGTCGGTGGTGGGACGAGTTCCTCAGGCAAGTCCGAATCTTTTGATTCTCCAGATGATGATGGAGTATCCTCTTGCTTGTAGGTCAACATCAGCCTCTCTGGGAATTCCTGATGACAGGTCAAATAAAGCATCTTTAGCAGATATCATTGTCTTGAACAAACATTTTGAGAACGTCAGGGTACATGTGAAAGATAGTTCAGTCATGAATAAAATACTAACCAAAACTGTACTTGGAACAGGTACCATCCTAGGTGCTTCTCTTATATACTCTTCCATGGTGACTAGGAATGACTGTGGAGGCTGGGGAACAATAGACATGGCAATGGCAGCTTGTCACCTTGAGTACAAGAGTTTAATGAAATAAGTCAAGCTGTAAACCCAATCGAATTGCTTACCTCTCTCAACACAGGGAATTGAAAGTTTCTAGCAAGTTCGAGGCCCTTGCAAACTTCATAGAAATCAGAGAGGCTGCCAGCCTGTAAAAAGAGTACAACAACAACACATGAGAAAGCTTTGAACTAAGTACTCCAATACTTTCACACTATCCAAAAAGGTGCATAAAACAGAGCATTGCATAGCAATAAACAACCTGTTGACCGGCTCTTTTGTAAATATCAAGGGCTTTCATGGCTTCATGTTTTGGCATCTCAAAAAACTGAATGCAAACGCAGGAAACCACAAGACCAAAACATGTTAATTTAAATAAAAATAGACAGTCATCTACTAATAACACAAGACAGAATAGTGCTTGCGATAAGAGACAAAAGTGTTCATTTTCACCTTGTCAACAAGATTGATTATCCCATCATTAATGGAGCAATAGATTTTAAAGCTCTCCTTCAGTACCTGAAGAGTTAACATTAACGGCATCAGTAACCTGGAAAGCAAGAGAGAAACAACTCTCCTTCCACCAATGGAACGGAAGCAGGAACATCAAAGTTTATCTTACAACTGACAAATGGAACCAATTCTTCACAGGGGGACCGATCTTGTAATATTAAATTAGTCAATTTCAATGTTTGAGAAATTTAATCTATTTTTGTAATGCTATCCTGCTATCTGAAGTCTGAACTGAATTTGAGTGGTTTCCAGGAAAGGGTAGAAAGACATCACTTACCAAGGCAAGCGCATACTGAATCACATAATTGCTAACAGCTGCTCCTTCAGGCTGCATCCAATGACCCACAAGAATCATAAATTACCATGTCCAGGAAGTTGGTAACTAATGTGAACGACTACACTTAAGAATCAGTCATTAAGTTCGAGTATATACCCGACATCCAATAAGGCGATACAGCAGCTGCTGCAAAGCAGGCAATTGATCTAAAAGTTCTTCACTGTCAAGTTCTCTAGTTTTACTGAATCCCTGAACAAAAATAAAGATATTTGAAATGATTAAATATATGACTTAGAAATAGCTTGATGGATGAAATGATAAACATAAATAATGTATTCTTTCTCCTATTATTATAAACGAAAATTTGAATTCTTAACTGAAAATTGAGGTGATCTACTCAAGGAATATCAATCAGTGTTGGACTCCATAGAGAGCAAATCCACCAGATAGATTAAAAACAATCAAAGTAGCGCCAAAATACTGAACAAATGCAAGTTGTTGTTACTATGCAGGGGAATGAACAACTGATAGTTGTTTATTTCCTACCATAATTTGGTTACCTTTCCCTAGTTGAGTTAATTCTTGTACTGGTTTATTTTGTAGCCTATAAAATCTAATAGTACACACTAATTTAGAGGTCCACAGACAATTTTAAGAGAAACAACAACAATTTAAAGCCATGCAGCTGTAAAACATATCACCTTATCTTGACTTTGTGAAGGTCTAGGAAGGCGCTCTGCTTCAATGTCATATTTGATAACCCTAAAGCATTCTAGCCGTTCTTCCAAGAATAGCCCATAAGTTCGTACCCAAGCAGAGCAATCCCATGCTGTAGAAGGATGCAATCATGCATCAAATAATCAATCATAAGCTACACTTTGCTCGTTCACCATGTTCAACATTTTTATATTCAAGTGCAGGTCACCTTCTGGAATTAAGGCTGACACGAAAAGCTCAACAAATTAATCCTGAAAATTCTTACCAACGGGGCTTGAATCATCCTTAAAGTTCGAAAGTTGGAGTACACGTCCCCTCTGTTGAAAATTTAGGAGTTCTTCTCTGAAAGTAGGATCACCTTCTCTCAATGCCCTATGAATGACAATTAGAGTCTTCAACGCAACCTGAAGTATATATGGGAAACACATAAATGGATATAGATAGTAAAGATGGAAATTATAGTGTTGAACAGAAGTTCATGATTAAGATAATAACAAAATTAGAGAACCCTAATCGGAAAGCTAGTAAAAAGGACAGCAAACTAATTTCTTAAAGAACAAATGAGACCTTTATGACATTGACTTGGCAGAAGGAATAAATGATCCAGGGATAAGCAAATTTGGGCAACAGGAAAATAAAAATAAAATAAAAACTTTAAAAGAACAAATGAAACACATAGTCTTGTATCAGCAAAAAGAAGAAACGACACAGGGTCTTGTGATTGGTGAATGCTGTTCACAGAATGACAGGGATATTGTCTCCTAATCAGAATTACAGTGTAGACAAACTAATAAACTTACACAGATACTATATGACCATTTATAAATAAATGGGTACTGGGATTGATAGCCTCTTCTTCCAAAGACCCAAACTTGACCTCCATCTACTGAGTCATGACTAGTATTGGAAGAACAGTACAGCCTAAGGCATTAGCTTCCATTATGGTGAGCAAATTTCTATATTCCATTCACAACTCGACAAAAAGGATTTGTAGTGGGATAAACCAATTGCAAGAGAAAACATACGTGGGTTAAATATTCATTTGTCTCGTAATTTCCAACATAAGCATCCCAGGTCCCAGTTAAATAGTTTAGAGGTATGCACAGAATCCTCAGAAATTGTGGTTACATATTCAGTTTCTGCAATAGCCTTCAAACTTCTTAAAACCACGTAAAGAAAAGAAAACATGGAGTCCCAAAAGCATCAGCAGCAATGTAAAATGTTGTGTGGCAACACCCAACAGCATGGCAGCAAATATCCATGACACTCATAGCAATTTAAGTCTTACATATTGGCACTACCATCAATTAGCCTTAATTCTATTAGCTTTATGTTGACATATTACAAATAACAGACTGTTCCTGTCCATTGTTAATCTGTCCACACTTGGCTTTGATATCTGGTATTGGCTTCCTATTGAGTCCATGTAAATAAATCGACTGGGCAAAACAAGTACTATACGCACCAATAAACTTTGGATTCACAGTCGGCATAGGAAAGACACATAAATGAACATTCACAATACTCAAACGAACGCCTTAGCATGACTCTTTCAAATACAAGCAGACTATCCCAATAAGGAATCAAGGAAGACAACAAAACAGCATTAAACTGGCAAGAAACTACACATCAGGATATATACCGTCCAATTATGTGTCTTTGCCAGTCGTCGTGAAAGTGCATGTATGCAGTACGCAACATCAGCACGAGGCCGGACCGCTGATGTGGCAACCAAAATTTCTGCAAGAAGCATCCAAATACCAACAGCATTATTGTAAGTGATGACATATTGCACCAAATGAGAGAAAACCCCAGATCTAAACAAGCTCAATCTAGTCCCCTCAATAAAGAAAACCGACATCTAGAATCCTCATGTATTTCCCAGGTATTGCAATTGATGCAGAAACAC
Organism: Plantago coronopus; assembly: GCA_036897195.1. Classification (NCBI taxonomy): domain Eukaryota; kingdom Viridiplantae; phylum Streptophyta; class Magnoliopsida; order Lamiales; family Plantaginaceae; genus Plantago; species Plantago coronopus. Next base: position 8,862 of record JAYMSL010005432.1, read on the forward strand.
TAGCATCTCATTAGGTCGCCAACACCAAAGCCCAAATACTCTAATCCTCCAGTGAAAGTGATACACAAAGATAACTCTAGAGACTCTGCCAAACTTCAGTAAGTACAACCAGGCAGCGATACACAAGCAAGAAAAACTGAACCCCAAATCTCCACATACCGCATGCACAATGAGAATGCAAGTGAACGTATTATCCTCCACATATAGAAAATAAATCAACGCCAGAAACTGATGGATCATATATATGATAACTCACAGAATAGGGAGGGGGAAGGAACTTACTCCTGAGGTGTCTCTCCTTGGGTGGACATTCCACATGATTAGTAGCCTTCACAATCGCAACATCAACGTCCTATTTATAGGCAATGAAAGTAAAAAATCAGAAATGCTTCACCATTTTAGCATACTCTCTCTCCCCCTCTCTCGAGTTACAACTCTATTTTTATCTACGAAGCACAATGGCATAAAATATTAATCACAAAGCCAACACGCAACACTGATACAGCTAAAAAAAACCCAAAATCCCATCAGCAAGTACCCCACTCTAATCTTCAACTATCAACAAACTAACACGAAATGGCCAACGCCCATAATAACAGACTAAGTCAATTTCACACTAATCATAACTTCAAATCCCCTAAATCCTCGGCACAAAACACAAAATGAATCCAGGACAGATTCCAACACTAAATCACTTGAGACCACAACAGTACTATCGAAAACCCCCATCAAACAATTGCACAAATTGATCAAAACCCCAAAATTAACACTAACTTCAACAAAATGAAATGCGTAATCAGAGCAATCGGAGTCACTAGTACGAAAATTAACGAAAAGGGATAACAATAACCGAAATAGAGAAGAAAGAATAAAAACCTTGAAATCGGAATTGACATGAGCAAGGCCAACTTTGGTCTGGTCTTTAAGAGAGCCGTAAACTTTCCGCCATGACTGAAGAGTTCCCATATTTACAGATCGCCTGAGTTCCTTGGATTAATCAATGAATCGGCAAAATACGCGGAGGAGATTCCTGAGTCTATCTCTCTCAAGAAATTGATGTATGCTGTTACAGAGGAAGAAGAGAGAGAAGGGGAAAGAATAAAAGTGAGGCCGTATTGCAATTTTCATTAATGCTCTGTTTGCTTCAAAATGAGGTCAAAGTGTAGATTTTTCGGTTAAGTTGTTGGTGTAGATTTTAAGTTGAGTTGGGCCATGTATATTTCTGGTTTTTAA
>JAYMSL010005433.1:0-10094 GCA_036897195.1 Plantago coronopus
GGTGGTATAAGGTTGGGAATGGTGTTGGGTATAAGGTTGGTATTGGGTTAGGGTAGGAGTAGGAGTAGGATTAGAATAGATTTGCCTATTCAAAAAAAAAAAAATACAGTTAAGAGGATCGTCCTTAAAAAAAGGTCTCACAATACTCGATTGAATTAATAACATAAGTAAATACTAGTGAGAAATAAATAAATAAATAAATAAACAAAAAGTTGTCCAGTCACAATTCTATTCGACAACTGAGAATAGTGTTATTGATGATAAGAAGCGTATATAACAAATCTCTCATTAGTCACTGTTTTGACGACTAATCTGCTTTAATATTGCCAGTCTTTTTTAAGGGGTCGGCTCTCCATCAACTATTTGAGGGGTAATTCTCCCAGTAATGTTTTCTACATTCATAAGATACGAACTTGAATTGTGACTTGTGAGATTAGAGATACAGGTGCAGTTACTAACGTCATATTTGTTGCCAATTAACGGAATATAACGTGTTACTATTATGGACGTCATATTCAAGTGTCAATTGTGCAGTGTGAGTGGTATTGTGAAGAGATTTGATTGGAGTTTTAGAAGTAAATATTTGGAACTAGCGTAGACAGTCTAAATTCTTCCTGCCCACTTCATAAAATGGACTGAACTTTCAGGTGACAATTCGTCTGTCGGATTCTTGCAGTCACTTTCCACTGGACTTTGTCAAATTAAGTTACTCCTTTTGATCACATATGCATACTAAGTATGAAGAAAAGTTTGTTTAGAACAAAATCATTTAAGTATATGATGATGTGTTTGCTTGAAAACCGAAGGACTTTTTTCGAACTTTGATCAAGCTTGAATTATCCAATCTAACGTAATCGAAGGAATGCATATTGAGTTACAATAATGAGCAAAAACGTGATATTCAATGACATTAGAATTAGTACTCTTATGCGAGCTGAGTCTTATTTAGGACTCGCTCAGCTCGGCTTGTTAAGGTTCGAGTTTGGCTCGCTCGATAAAGTAAACGAGTCGAACTCGAGCCTCGTTTTTTGCTCGTTAGTTTGACCCGAGCTCGGCTCGGCTCGATAAGCCTTAATGCCCTATTATATTGAAAAAAGCTCGTTAAGACTAAAAAAACCCTCAGTAAAGCTCGTTATAAGTCATATTAATTTTGGAGTTCGAACCAAACTTGAGCTCGTATTTATTCCACGTTTATGTTAATGAGTCTAGCTTGAGCTCGACTGCTCGAGTATCGAAATCGATACTCATCACTAATCAGAATTGCCCGACTTCCGAACATGCATGGGACAAGGTATAAAGATATTGTCATACTCCCTCCGTCCCACAAAACATTACCCGTTAGGGTTGGCGCGCAGTTTAAGAAAATGAGTTAAAGTAATAGAGTAAAAATGAAAAAGTAAGTGGGTAGGTTACTTTTTGATAATGTGTGGTGATAAAAAAGTGTATTGATATTAAAATAATGATTTAGTGTGTGGGGTAGTTTCCTTATTTGGTAATGGGTAAAGTTTTGTGGGACGTCTGAAAATGGAAAGTGGGTAAAGTTTTGTGGGACGGAGGGAGTATCTGAATTTGATTCTTGAACAACCCGAATTTAACTTGAAACCCAATCCAAACCCGAATTGAACTGAAATAGGTTTGTCCCGACGAAATCATCAATCAGAATTGTCCCTAATTGAGTGACCCGAAACTGTCTTGATATGACATGAATTATTTTCAGCCCAACTGTGATTCTCAAATTTAGTGAAGTGCTCTAGTGTGTAAAAGTCTAGACCGGATCGAAATGATTTGATCTGAAACAAGCCGAGCCGTAAAGGCATAGACATTATTATTTGAAAAATTCTGAATCGAAATCCACCTGAATTATCATTATTCATACTAGATCTGAATCCGAGCCAATTTAAATAAAACTCGACTCTTTTGTAAGGTTTTGATTTCGATTTCAAATAACACTATACATATAAAAGTTTCAGGTCAATTTAAGAGCGATTCTACTATCTAAACTATATAGCAAAATATCATATATGTGACAGACTTGATTAGCAAAGCCAAAATCATGTCATTATCCATAGAAGACCACTTGATCGATCACTTATCTAAATAATAACCTTGGCAAAGTGATCCAGCATCATCACCCCAAGTGTCTTCCCCTCATTGGGACCATATCCTATCTCAAATCCAAGATTCTGCCGGAGTTCGAACTTCTGGTTTCTCATGTAGTGACTCAATTATGAGACGTGGTTTTAGATAGTGGAGGGCTATGATGTTCATTTTAAGTTGATGAGTGCAGATTTTGTACTTGTCTATCTAGCAAGATCACGCGAGATTACGAAATTCGGAAATTGCCTAGAAATGTCAGGTGAGTACTGAGTAGTCGTTATTAGTGCTGGTGGTTACCCTTAAACTAGCAAGTAACACCATACAAACATGATAAAGAATCACTAATGTTTGTGGATACTACTACACCAGGTTAAATTAACATAGATCATTATTATGTGGTCCTTTATTATGATTATGATGTGTTAGTGTTACAACTTACAAAGTTGACATTTGACATATTGTACACTAGTACTATAATAATATACACATATCACGTCGCTATAACTTCTACTCACTATGGTCTAATTTGTTAGATCTCATCTCACTAACATCATCACTAGCATCATCCTGAATCTATAATCAAATAAATTATCCGTAATAATAACTCAGTTGGTTAAAAAAAAGAGTGATAGGGTTAGTCACATATTCAAACTCAATGAGAAGGGAATTTGTATCCCGTTACATCTTTTGAGATTGAAAAACAATTCAGAAACACTACTGTCTTTTAACAAAAGAGTGATATAGGACTACTCACATTCAAATTCAAACTCACTGTGGGAATTTGTATTCCATTACATCTCTTGAGATTTGAGAATGTCGTACATGCAAAGATTGTGAGTATTTCACCTGATATATACTCGAACTGTCGAAGAGTAGAGAGTAGATACTGCGGGTTCCAATAATCAAATAATAGAGAATCTTAATCAAATTATGACTTTTCCACTAATTAGACCATTAAACTTAAATAATGTATATCACGTCGCTATAACTTCTATTTATTCACTACTAGGGTCTAATTAATAAGATCCCATCTCACTCACATCATCACCAGCATCATATTGAATCTTAATCAAATTGTCCACACCAGCATCATATTGAATCTTTAATCAGGTTATCCGTAATAATAACTCAATTGGTTAAAGTAAAGAGAGTGACATAGAATTACTCACATATTCAAATTCAACTAAGAGGGAATTTGTTCCATTACATCTCTTGAGCACGCCAGACTCTTGCATGCGAAGCAGACTCTTGCATGCGAAGCTCATAAGTACTTTACCTAGTACGTATTTAAAGGGTAGAGATTACGGGTTCCGAACGATAATCATTTAATAATAGAAACTCATAATCAAATTATGACTTCTCTACTAATTAATTAGACCATTAAACTTAAACAATTGGTCGCAAGTTGCTTAATTGACAAAGACAAGGGATATGCGAGGAGTTGAAACAGCTAATTATGAATCAAGACCACGTACATACTTTGATTATTTTAAAAGTAATAATCGAGGTGAATCTGTAATGTTTCAAGTTTCAACTGTAATTAACTAGTACTACTAGTTGTGTCGTCATGCATTAATCTAGTAGAATATTCTAACAAGTCAAAATAATTAAGGTCCTAATCAGCCGGCTTTAACCCTTGGCGACCTAGTTAAGGGCGTCCTTTCAGATGCGCTTCTGGCTTTTCGCACATAGAGTTATACTCAGTGGTACTTAATTATTTATCATCTATTTTTTTTTAATTAACTTGATCATAGTTTGGACTTTGGATGATCTGTTCTTGTTGTTTTCTTGATTATGTAGCAATTACGACAACAATGTTCATCTGTGTTTGTCTGTTTGGTTTTTCTTATGATGTGATGCCGAGATTCGTATGTATTTATGATGATGATTATCAACAATGTTTTTCAGTTTTTTCTAAGCTTCAAGACTGGCCTATGTTAAACAAAGTGCATATTCTTGCTAATCGCAAATTAACTAGGCTAATTAATATGATCAACTCGGTCATGTGGTTAATTTTTAACATTTGATTTAAAGTGTTTGTGTAAATTGGAAAACGCATATTGGAAGAGATTTGATCGGTTCACTCAATGTTTTTTCTTTATTTGATTTTGTTTATTGGATGAACGCGTGTGATGAGCATAAATAAGTCAAACCCACTTTTGTGATCGAGCATATTGCTAATCGAGCGTGAAGAGTAATCAGACACAATGTTAAAAGGAATAGTAGGGAATGCTCGGAAGTCAAGGTATCGAGCATGACCAGAAAGACAGACATGAATTAGGCCTTACTTGAAGAAGTTTCCGAGATGAAAAGTTATGATTTAACTATAGTCTAGCAAACCGACCGTGGAAGAAGTACCAAGTGTCCTTGGGGGCGACCTAGCCTTCACACCGTCTCAAAGATCAGATTCCTTGAAAAGTATTGGCTAGCGTCCGATAGGTGTACTCCTAGGTCTTCCGAGCAGGAATTTATATATAATTGTATATATATTAGGTTATAATTCATAATTAGTGAAAGAAAACTGAAAAAAAGAAAAGGTCTTCACTGGATTTGAACCCAGGACCTTCCACGCCAAGACTACATAAATTCAGACACTGTGACCACTGGGAGAAAGTTACTTTGTATTCCTTATAAAGCAAACAGAGTATATATATAAAAGGAACAAATAATTTGGAGGCCCATAAAAATGTTGGGCCCTGTGCGGTTGAACAGCCCGCACAGGGCCAGGGCCGGCCCTGCGCATGAGCCCAACGCGCCACATCCTCCTAATAACGTGTCATCATATCAGCAGAGAGACGAGATATTTCAAAACCTTGACTCCTGCCTTAAAAACTATAAATAAGTTCACAGTCACCACATTAATGGTAAGTCCATCACATTTATTACTTGAGAGGTCTGAAAATAAAGTCATGTTCAAACTACTTGACCATTAAGCTTGTTCTGATTAATCTGAAACCAGTTCAAGAATCTGAAGACCTAAAAGATTTTATTTTATGATTAATGACAATTCAAGAATTGAATTTACCATGATTTAAGCAGATGAATGTGCGTTAACAAATTTGTATACGTTTCAAATGTAATGTAAGTACTACTTCATGATATGAAGTTATGAACTTTTGCAGCATGGGATTGACTTTTGATTTTGGCTATTTGCATTTAAAAAACAAATGGGAAACTGAGAAATTGGTGATTTCGTGAAGTAGCACGCCTGGATCTAGAAAGTCAACGTGTTTTGTAAGAAAGAAAACAGTAATAATAGAAGGAGGGAATTAAGGTGTTGTTGTTGCGTGTTGTGCTGGTTAGTGTAATTTCTGTTTGTGCATAATCAAAATTCTAACTTTTTTTCTTCTTTTTTAGAAGAAGCATAATCAAAAGTCAGTAAGCATCAGCATCATTTACATTTCTTCCCACCGTGGAAAGAACGCAGGTGACTTTGTTTTAACTTTATTACTTGACTTCCAATTATCACTTCTTATTTTCTTCCTTCTCCAAATGTAATGTCCCCACGACAATCGATTCTTTGGTCCGACGCAGTTATCACTGGAGTGAGTGAGGATGTTTACATGAACCATCAGACTTTTGGGGTTGGGTTTCTAATCATGTAGATACTGATCTCCATAGAGGTGAGGTTAGAACATAATAAATAAGAAATAAGAGTTGCGAATAAAATGAATAATAATAATAATAATAATAATAATAATAATAATAATAATAATAATAATAATGTCTTCAGCTCAAAAAAAAAATATAAAAAAATAATAATAATAATAATAATAATAATAATAATAATATTAATGTGTGGCCAATGGTTAATCATTGACTTGTCTAATTCAACAGAGAATACAGATTCTTTCTATCTTCCAGTTCAAATTCAATGTATCAGAATATTCAAGAATCAAGAATATGCACTGCAATACCAATACTGCGTAGCTAGCTGGAATACAGAACTACAGATCATAGCTTATCATTTGTAAATACAGACTTTTCTAATACTAACCATGGTTAGAATAATTACTGGTTTTATTGCGTGGTAAAAAAGTTATAGATCTAATTTAATTTAATATAAAACGAACGGAATGAATTTTTGTACTTAAAATTATACTCCGTGATTATACTTAATGATAATTCATATGAAATTTGAAAGAAAATAAATTACTTATTGCAGAGTAAAACAGATACATGTAATTATTGTAAGCGTTCGTTGATATTTATAAATAAAAGTGAAGTAGAAGAATGTATTATTTGATTTTAGATATTTATATGATCAAACAATTGAGTTCCACACAAATGAGGATGATTATTGTCGGGTAACATTACATGATCTTATCTGTATTTCCCTGTTCATTGGAATACAAGTTTTGTTTTAAGGTACTTGACTCAAGTGAAAGGCAAGTGAAAGTCTTTCATATGAGATTGATTTAACATAGTACTATAGAACAAATTAGATATTGCAAGATTTTTATTTCACCAAACTAATCCAACTAATTTATCAAAAAAAAAAAAAAAAAAAAAAAACTAATCCAACTAGAAAGATCACAGTAATATAGGCAAATACTGAACTTGCATTAATCATTATAGGGAGTTCCAGTCAAACCAAAACCCGAGCGGGTTTATAAATTCGCGCTTTGAGTATGTACATTTTATATCTTGAAATGTATTCGGTAACTTTAGACATTCATATTAGTTTTATGTATTATTAGCGAACATGGATGGAACTTGAAGAAACGGTCCGCATAATATTTCGTTTTGAAACGGCAAAGTATTATAAAGTATCAAGTAAATTTAAACAATATAATAAGTCTCAATAATTGGTGACATGATGGTCCGGTTTTAGTGACCTGATGGTCTTGTTACCTTACATTTAATTCACTTTCTGTCTATATTTTCACACGAATTCTGACCTGTGATAGTAGGTCAAGTATGAACACTTTTTCCATCTTGTTAACGTATTTTTTTCCCACAGTGTGAACACATTTTTCTCATATGAATTCATTCTTTATCATATTTTCTTCTACATATGTATTATCAGATTATATTGAAATAGATTAAAGTATTGAAAATAATGTTTTTAAATATCTGACTAAAACAAAGATAATATACCTATAAAGTCTTAGTTAAGCTAACTTGTGACCTAGAATGTCTAAAATTTAATTGAAAATTAATGTATATTTATTAGAAAATATATATGGGCACCGCGTTACCCGCGCTGAGCGCGGTGTATAATTTCTAGTATTATTAGTAATATACATCTAAATCTGTGCTTCCCAAGAGTCGAATCCCAATCATCTTACTTGTAATAACTTTCAAATCATTTCTTTAACCGTCTTTAACCGTGGATCACCGTATGACTCTCATAGTCCGCATAATACTATATATTTTTATTCTAACTTTATGCCACTCTGCATACAAAATCATAAAATAAGTAATAAAAAAGATTCAATAGAAAGATAATATTTAAAAATAGCAGCTAACGTGCACCTTTTCGGAAACATTACCTCTTCTTCCGTGCAACATTTTTGAAAACAATGGTAAAAAATATTCCATGTGTTCAACGACTGAAGTTTATTACTAATTCTTGTAGTTGTAATAAATATAATAAATATTAGCCCTCCTATTATTAATGATGGGGAAAAGTTAAAGGAACTTCTAAAGTCCATCTTTTATCCAATGGGAAAAGAATAGATGACAAAGAAAACAATATCTTAAAGAAAAGTTAATAACAGATGGTAATGAATTCAATAGTAGTGGAAAAGTGAATGTCTAGAAAAAAAAAAAGTGGAAAAGTACAAAGTACTCGGAAATCGTTTAACCCGACTGGTATTTTAATTGAACGGAATGAATTTTAAGAATAATTTTAAATGCGAACATAAACTGAATAGACTGAACTGAAATAAATTGAACTAAACTCAATGAACCTAAACTATTCAGTTAATTTTTTTCTCATATCGTACTGTTGATCGTTTTTGTCATAAATTACACCCAATTTATACTATTAATTAATTTTGAACTCTTTTTGTTCGATATTGTATAGTATAAGATGATCGAAAGAAAGTTAATAAAAACGGTCTGATGTAGTAGTAATTTAAATTAAATTAGAATAAAAGAGAAAAAATATAGAGACTAATACGAATAGAATAAAGAATTATTAAGTAGTAGGTTGTCCCTGTAGAGGCATTGAAAATCAGGTAATAGTAGTAATTTGAATAAAGACAGAGTTATGAAAACTGTGAACTTGAGTGTCAGCAGCTCCCATTATAAATACATTGCTGCTTTTCTCATTCCTATTCATTCATCCACTACCCACACTAAAATCATTGTACTTCCCTAGATACAATACCCTTACCTTCACCAAACATCATCAACAATGTCTTCCTTGATCACAGATCTCATCAACCTTGACCTCACTACTTCCACCAAGAAGATCATTGCTGAATATATCTGGTCAGTTTCCATTTCCGACACCCTCTCTTTCTTTCCTGTTCATGATTTTTTTGTGTATTTTGCTTCTGTTCTTGAATGATCCTTAGCTGTCTTTGCTCTGGCAACTCGATGTTTTGTCATACTCTGTAGATTTGGATTCCCTGTTCTTGAAAGTTTCAAGCTTTTGCGTGTTTGTTTGACTATCTTTAATCTAATTGGTTCAATGTGAATGATAACTAGTTTGCTTTGATTCTTTGATTCTTAAGACCAACTGTTGCTTGACATCTCTGTTTCAATTAATGATAAAGTCGGATGCTTTTTTCTTCTTCTGTTATGCTTAATTAATGTGGAATTATCACAATTAGCCCATCTTAGCAGTTCATAATCTGCCTTATCTAGTTTTTTTTTTCTTGTTTTTTTTTTTTTTTTTGAGGGGGGCCATATCTAGTTTTGGGAAGTCTAAAGTTTACAACTTGTAGAGACAACGACATGTCTAATAGTTTTTTTTTCTAATTTGTAATCCAATTTATATAATTTCATAGTAGATCTTTTTTTATCTGGGAAAACAAATTTATAGGGATTATCATCATTACTTGTGAAAGATGTGACTGAATTGAAGCTTGCTTTTGGTATGAGACACCCATTAGATTTTTTAAGAGTGTACAATTATTCATTGTGAACACAGAACAACATATAACTGAATTGCTAAAACAAGAACTGTAATCTTGCGTGTTGATACACTGTATGTTTTGTTGTTTGATTTGTGTTATCTTTACTTAATTGATACTCAGAACGTTACTGATTGTTTAGATGTTTATCTATGGACAGGATTGGTGGTTCCGGTATCGATATTAGGAGCAAAGCAAGGGTAATTATCTAATCCATTCTATGCTATTATTGTAATTACTCGTTTTCTTTTCTTTCTTCTTTTTCTTTCTGTATTGATGGATATTGTCATGTATTGCAGACCCTCGATGGACCAGTATCTGATCCTTCCAAGCTCCCCAAGTGGAACTATGATGGGTCTAGCACTGGACAGGCTCCTGGAGAGGACAGTGAAGTGATCCTATAGTAAGTTGTTTGCTCGTATTCAGGTTTTATTTCCTTCGAGATGCATAGGTGTTGAAAGACTAATGCATTTTTCTATTTCGATTGCAACAGCCCCCAAGCAATATTCAGAGATCCATTCAGGAGGGGCAACCACATCTTGGTACCTTACTTTTCATAAACCGGGTGTTTATCGATGCAAATATAGCGTCTTTTTCATGTTTCCTTGAATTTGTGTGCATTCTCTTGTTCATGCAGGTCATGTGTGATGCTTACACTCCAGCTGGCGAGCCAATTCCAACAAACAAGAGGCACGCAGCTGCCAAGGTTTTCAGCCATCCTGATGTGGCCAAAGAAGTGACATGGTATTAAACAGCACACAATTTCATCCACTCATTGAATTTTACTTATTTAGTTATTTGACCTTGTTGAATATTTTTCACTAAATTCGTCCTTTATATGGTTATAGGTTCGGCATTGAGCAAGAATACACACTCTTGCAGAAGGATGTCAAGTGGCCAGTTGGCTGG
>JAYMSL010005434.1:0-10093 GCA_036897195.1 Plantago coronopus
TAACGGAGAACGGGGCTAGGAATGTAGAAGCGATGTTTCAATGATTATTTGATTATTATGCTTTAGTAGTTTGTCTAACTGAACGTTGATCCTTAACTCATGTCATACTGTGGTTTGGAAGTTCTGAAGTATATCCTCCTACAAAGGAACGCTCTAAAGGCATGTCAGATGTCTTGTATCCTTTTGAGGTATATTTTTGTACTCTAATATGTATGTGGGAAAATCCCCGAACGAGAAAGGTTTATCTTTCTCTATTTATTTAATTTTGTGTGTATATTGTTGGAGCAGTGTAGACAAGCTAAACTCTCATATATGGGGAAGTTCTGGGTGGAACTTAATCTCCAGTATAACGATGGAGCCATTGTGAGGGAAAAACTTAATCTTGGCCAGCTTCCTGTCATGTTGAAGGTTAGTAACCTACAATTAATTGCTGAGATAAAGGACGTAAGATCTATTACTTGTAAAAAGAAATCTAGCTGTTTAAATATGCTACATGTTTCATTGGTCCTCCTGGTAAATCATCCTTCTTTTGATTGCAGTCCAAACTTTGTAATCTGAGAAGTGCAACTGATCACAAAAAATTAGTTGCACTAAAAGAAGAGCCTTCAGAAATGGGAGGGTAAGTTGCATTTCTCTCAGTCGTACAGGTTATCCACCTATGTAATTGTTAAAGTCAATTAAGATTTTTATCTTTATTTCTTGACTGCATTTGATTTTCTACAGATACTTCATCTTGAATGGACTTGAGAGACTCTATAGACTTATTATATTACCAAAGCGAAACTATGTAAGTGAAAGTTTTAGTATGTAGGAGTATGTTATTACTGAATGCAGGGTGCATATAGGAGAACTTTCGAGCTTTAATTTAACCATTGGTCTTTCTCGTTATTCCTGAGTGAGTTACTTCAAGTAAGCCCAAACAGATTTAGATCTACCTAATGATTACTTCTTCTCGTCTTATTGTCTAGCCAACAAGCATGGTGAGGAATTCATTTCGTGAACGACGGGAAGGTTTTACTGATAAAGCTGTTGTCATAAGGTTCTTTTTCTTTCACATTCCCTATTGCACAATTCAATATTTGAAAATCAAAATGGTTGCATCATGTACCATTGGCTATGTTATTTTATCGTGTTGTCCTGGGTAATTTGGACTATAATCTAAACCTATCTGATGCAGTCTATTTCTGACGAGATCAAATATACTGAAAGAGTCGTATCATTTTGATATGTGAAACAGAGTTAGCTGTATGTATTTTCTATGATGTTGTTTGATGGTCACATGTACAGAGAAGTTGCCAGGTTTTGGCGGGTTGCAAAATTTTGTTGTTTATACCTATCGTTGCCTGTAAATCTTAATGTCAAAGCATCTCACTGGTCTTCTATTTACGCGACACTTACTTTTCGTACACGTTTCAATCTATTTGTTTGGAAACCAGATGTGTTCGAGTGGACCAGTCAGCTGTGTCAATGAAGTTGTATTACCTTAACAATGGAAGCGCAAGGCTTGGTTTCTGGTGAGATACTTTATAATACTGGATTTTAGCTTTTTTTTCTTAGTGTTTTACTTTTTTTTTAAATCATATAACAGAGAACTCATTTCAATTATTTTCCAGGATGAAAGGGAGGGAGTATCTGCTTCCTGTTGGAATCATATTAAAGGTGACATGATGTTTACTGTCTCCTTATTGTGCTTAATTTAATGGGAGGCCTTTTGGGTTGTCTGGTGTATTTTTTTCTACAAAAACGGATCACAATGTCTGTCCGTGCAAAATATAATTGGACTATCATATGATTGAGATAGTGGTTTATATAATTTTAGGAGTATATCTCAAGGGCATTGTTCAATTGATGCCTGATTCTCTTCCAGATATTCCTTTAAATTCCATGGATGGACTTGGAATCCTGGAGCCAGAAAAAAATGTATGAAAGAACAAGTCTATATGCATGGATGAGTTTATTCACTGGTGGAGTGGGTAGAAATATCAGACTACATAGAGAAAATTAGATCATGCAGATATTTATTATGAGACTTGCAAAGTTTTGCAATATTGAATTGGGGTTCATGATTTAGCTTGACATCTTCTCTCCTCACCTCCTACCTTTTGTAGGCTCTGATTGAAACAACTGATCATGAAATCTATGTGAGTTTGACATGTTGCTATAAAGAGAAGTATGACCGGGCCAAGGGATCCGTTGGCACTCAGCTTATTGGTGAAAGAGCTAAAATAATTTTGGATGAACTTCACAATATGTCACTATACACCCATACTCAGTGTCTGCAATATATTGGTATTGACCCTCTTTCATATTTTATACTGTTTTGCATGTTTTAATCTACACCAATCTAAATCTTTTTTTTTTCTAGGGAAACATTTCCAGCATCTTATGACAGGATTGGAAAAAGAAAGCCCCTCAGCTGTAAGTTTGTGTACCTTATGGATTAGTTTTCTTTTGCGTGAAACAAGAGAAAGATCCTGTACACCTTCGTTGCATACGGCCTGTAGTTGAGAATATCTATCTTCTCTTTTCATTTTCTTCTCAGGTGGCTAAAGCACTTTTAAGAGATTTTATATTTGTACACCTGGATGACAATGTTGATAAGTTCAATCTACTCGTGTAAGTGCCACTATTTTCCTTGTTATGTACTTCAGATCTGTACACTAGTTAATAGTTATTTTCTACCTATAAAGTACTGCAATTTATTTTTTGTTAATCGGTTCTGTTTTATAAGTACTCATATATGTATTGGTTTAGCTTCATGTTGCAGAAGCTGTTTTCTCTCATAGATCAGACTTCTGTGCCAGACAATCCAGATTCTTTGCAAAACCAAGAAGTTTTGTTACCTGGCCACCTGCTAACTATATACCTGAAGGTACTGATCTAACACACTCAACGATGTTCTGCCCTGGAGAGCTCAACAGTTGCAGTGCCTTGATGCATCTACCATTTCAATTTTAATCTTGGCGTACTCTTGCCATCTTTTACTTGTACGTCTGCAGGCTGGAATATATGTTAACTTTTTTCTGTTTAATTTTGTGTATCCAGGAAAAATTACAGGAGTGGCTTCTCAGGATTAAACGGTCCCTTCAAGAGGAAATTGAGAGGGTTGATAAAAAGGCAAAGTTTGAATTGGAGAGCGGTATGCTTCTTCCTTAAGAGATTGTGCATTATTCGACTCATTTGTAAATTTCTTTCAGTTACAAACAAAAAATAAATTGTCCTAATTTTCGTTACTTTTCTCAATCTGTGTGTGCTTGTTTGGAGACTCTCTTTTAAGTGTTTCATATGGGTGTCTTACTGTCAGAGTGCTTTGTTTTGGTCATTGGCAGTTCATGACGTCATGAAGGTCGTTGATAGGAACGGACCGAGGCAAATTGGTTTAAGTATTGAGAACTTTCTGAAGACAGGGCGGTTGAACACGGAATCCGGTTTAGACTTGCAGCAGGTATATCCGTTTGTGTATACCAGCAGATTTCTAAATATCTATGTGAATTAACTGTTTGGGACATGTGACGACGTATTTTTCAGTTTTTTGAGGCATAGTTATGGCAAAAGCTGTGTTAATTTTCATTGTACTGCACATTGAAAAAAATCATACAAATTAAGTTCTTTCATTTCTATTTGTATTCATATTCATACAAGACTACCAAAAGTAATTTTCATGCTTATGCAAGTGTTGTGGAAGGACATGCTAGAGTAGCTACTAATTATTTTTATTTATCGTTTGTTTTTTATACTCCTGTTCCATAGAGAGCTGGGTTTACAGTTATGGCTGAGAGACTGAACTTTCTGCGTTTCATTTCACATTTTCGTGCTGTCCATCGTGGTACTGCCTTTGCTGGTCTTCGTACAACAAGTGTACGAAAGTTGTTGCCCGAGTATGTCCTGTCTCCTACTCTAAATAAAAATTTACTTTTTCAGTTTATTATTAAGTAGTTAATCTCACTCTTACCCCCTCATTTATCTCGTTACGTTACTCTTCTTCCCCCTCTCATTTTCATAACTATGTTTTGCACAGATCATGGGGGTTTCTCTGTCCTGTTCACACACCTGATGGGGAGCCATGTGGGCTGCTGAACCACATGACTATCTCTTGCAGTAAGATTTTGACCAAGTTTCATCATCTCTACATTTGAGCACTTCTGTTAGTAGGATATTTGTGTGGCTTGTCTACAATGATGATTATGTTAGCTCAAAGACGGCAACAAAAAACTAGCATTATATTGACTTAATAGCATTAATAGCATTAATATACTCTTTTGGCAGGAATAACTTCATATTACAACTCTGACGGGAAAATAAAAGACTTTCTTGAACTTCGGAAGTTGATTTTGCAAGTTTTGGTAAGTATTGGAATGACTCCATCACTGCCGAAGCTTGTACAAGCTGGCCCCCCTGAAGTTCTCTCTGTTCTACTAGATGGTCGAATTGTTGGTAGTTTTCCATCTGATAACATACAGAAAGCTATTTCTCACTTGCGGAGGTTAAAGGTGGCCGCTACATCTGTGGTGGGTACCTGTTCTTTCTTCTCTCGACACATTTTGATGTATATGTGCTGCTGTACTCACTCTCTGTTGCACAGATACCTGAGGATCTTGAGGTGGGTTACATTCCCCTGAGCATGAGTGGGGCCTATCCTGGTTTGTACTTGTTCACATCTGCATCCAGATTTGTTCGACCTATTCGGAATATCTCTATTCCAAAAGAAGATAAAAACAACGTTGAGCTCATTGGGCCATTTGAGCAGGTCTTATTCTGACTTTGTTTCTTCCTAGAGTTATGACTGATCAAACACGGAGATCTGAACTTGCACTCAACAATTAATAATGTTCAGGTCTATATGGAGATAAGTTGTCCTGATGGTGGAAGTGGTGGAAGGAGAGATGGTTTCCCGGCAACTCATGAAGAAATTGATCCAACTGGAATATTGAGTGTTGTTGGAAATCTAACACCTCTGTCTGAACATAACCAGAGTCCCCGTAATATGTATCAGTGTCAGGTCATTTGATGCTCCATCTTGATGCTTAATTCTATACTTTGTAGTTATAATGGTGGACTAGAAAGGTTTGGTTTTTGACATTCATCTCCATTACCTTGTAATAGATGGCAAAACAAACAATGGGTTTCTCTTGTCAATCATTAAATGCCAGGGCAGATCAAAAGCTTTATCATCTCCAGGTTTGTCCTAATCGTTTCTTGTTAAAAGTGTTCCTCGTCCTTTATAGCTTTGTCATCCTGTACCTGATGTTCTGGATTGTTTCTGGCAGACTCCCCAAACCCCAATTGTTCGCACAAGAACATACGAGAAGTACATAATAGATGATTCTCCATTGGGGACTAATGCGATTGTGGCTGTTTTAGCTTACTCAGGGTATTCTTCAAAACACATGTTATAATCATGATTTTGTCTGTGTATTAGGTTTCATGTTTTATCTTCAACTTGTACAGATATGATATGGAGGATGCCATGCTGTTAAATAAATCAGCTGTTGAGCGTGGAATGTTCCGTGGATCAATATATCAGGTCTGGCTAATAATCTATTGTGTTGTTTAAATTTATAGATTTCCAGTGATATACTGCTATAGATAGTCCCTCTTTCGTCCTTTCAACCAGGGTCTATTGTGATGCGAGAAATTTGATATTTGATTAAGTTCGAAGGGGAACATATATATATGTATATCTATTAATACTCAATCTTTGAGGAGTAGCTCTTTTTGGTGGACTTAGAGAGACAAAACCACAGTGTACACTACTTTTTAGTGTTAATATGAGAACTATGATGCCGATGTTTAATATCTTTTCTGGTTCCGACAACTCTGTTTGCAGACAGAAACAATTAATTTAAGCGAACAGAAGAACAAGTCCGGTGGTAACCAAATATATTTTGGAAGAAGCAATGTGGACAGGTCAAGTCATCATTTAATTGATGCTGATGGGCTCCCCTTTGTTGGACAGGTGATTTTCCTTCCTTTTGCCTTACATTCCTTGCTCCTTAGTTGTTAACTAATTACTGAATCTCCTTGTATCAGATGATAAAACCCGGTGAACCATTATATAGCACCTACAATTCGACTACTAATAGAGTAAGAACCAACTCATTGAAAAGCTCAGAGCCCTACTTTGTCGATTATGTTGCAGCTGATGTTAAAGGCAAAAAGCATATACAGAAGGTATTAACATTTAACACTATATCTGGGGACCTCGCTATTTTCAATATAGAGCCTTGATGCTTAGAATATGTATATACTACATCCTTGCAGGCAAACATACGTTTACGGCATCCTAGAAATCCAATAATTGGAGATAAATTTAGTAGCAGACACGGGCAAAAGGGTGTTTGTTCTCAGCTATGGCCAGATGTTGATATGCCTTTTGCAGGAAATACCGGAATGCGACCAGATCTTATTATCAATCCTCATGCATTCCCTTCCCGAATGACGATTGCCATGCTTTTAGAATCAATGGCTGCTAAGGTATGTACATTAAGCACGATTCTTTTTGTGGCTCACTACTTAGCTGCCAACGGTGGAATCAGTAGTTTCACTTCACCTATCTAATGCGTCTTCTTAGGCTGGTGCCTTGAATGGAGAGTTTGTTGACGCAACACCATTTCGGAGTTCAGTGGAAAAGAACCATGATGATCCAGCAGCTTCACGTGTGAATGAGTTTGGTTCTCTGTTGAAGGAACACGGGTTCAATTACCTCGGGAATGAGGTACTGTACAGTGGAGTTTTGGGGACTGAGATGTCCTGTGAAATATTTATGGGACCAGTATACTACCAGCGTCTCCGGCATATGGTTTCTGACAAATATCAGGTACGACCTCTTCTTGAACTTCAGTCAGACCCGTTTATTTCCAACGGAAAGGAGAGGAGAAGAGAAATTAGGGTTCCACTTCAGTGATATGTATCCGTAGGCTACAAGTGTAAACTTGGTATCGATTTGTTTGCAGGTACGTTCAACCGGAATAGTTGATCAGGTCACCCGACAGCCCATCAAAGGAAGAAAGCGTGGTGGAGGTATCCGGTTCGGAGAAATGGAGCGCGACTCTCTTCTCGCTCACGGTGCTGCATACTTATTACACGATAGGCTCCACACAAGTTCCGACTATCACGTTGCAGATGTGTGCTCCATTTGTGGAAGCATCTTAACAACCACTATTGTCCAGTCCCCCGCAAAGGAACTACGAGATAAAATGGGCAGTGGCCTTCCGCCCATTCGAGCACCCAAAAAGGTTACATGTGTGTCCTGCAATACCAGTAAAGGAATGGAGACTGTTGCCATGCCTTATGTGTTCAGATACCTAGCTGCAGAATTGGCTGCCATGAACATAAAGATGACTCTCCAGTTGAGTAATGGAAGTGAAGCTTGAAGATACGAAAATTCGCCCTTAAGTGTATATTAGCTTAGCTATTCATTACACTGATGGTGTTCTTTTCTGTCTTTCTTGCAAAATTTTGTTGCTTGGTTCATAACTAAGCATGTTGTAGTATCATACAGTTCCAACAATTTTGGATGTTACCTGAGAATTGAGATTAACTTCATAATATATAGTATGGTTTATTATGCTATCTTCCTGAAAATTTGATTCGTCTGAAAATCTCTGAATTGAAAGAATCTGTGTTACAGAGAAACTTTATTACATTAGTAGCTAAACAGATCAGATAGCCATCATTGACATGGCTCTAATGGAGTACCACACAAACATCGGTTATGGACGTACGATGAACTATCAAAATTGTCGGACCGGTATTTCAACTTCCATCCGGTTGGAATTCGACCGCACAATCGGTTATAACTCACATTCAACATCTGTAGTTGATCAGCTTCAACAATCTGCTGCGGGATGTCTCCGTAGATTCTGTTATGTGATATGTCCAATTCGACCAGTGACTCCATGAAGCTCACTTTCGAGAAGTTGAATGCGAAGCTGTTCCTCGAAATGATAATGGTATAAGTAGCCTTTCCCTTGCCAAAAAACACAGATGCATCTCCTGATAAGTTGTTTCTTGAAATGTCAACAGAAGAGAAGTTCACCTTAGATAAGGAAGCTGGGATGTCACCTGATAAGAGATTGTGAGATAAGACAAGATACGGAATTTCGCCTTGGAAGTGGCCGAACGACTCAGGGATCGGCCCCGTCAGTTGGTTCCTACTGAGATCGACTGCGATGAGGACAGGGAGTGTGCCGAGAGAAGGTGGAATTGTTCCAGATAGACGGTTAAACGAAAGATTAAGATACTCGAGATTTTTCAGATTTTTAAGAGAATCAGGGACGGGTCCTGACACGTTCGTCCAGCTTATGATCAGGTACGTCAGCTGCGTCAGTTCTTGGATCGACGACGGGATCGTACCAGTGAGGTTCGGGAGTTTGTGGAACTCGAGAATCTGAAGGTGTTTTAGCTTCGCAAGAAACGGAATTGTGTCGTTGAGGTTGAAGGGTGGTGAGTCATCTATGATGTAAAGGTCGTAGACGTATCCTGTTGTTTCGTTGCATTGCACGCCATACCATTCGCAGCAGTCGGAAGCTGGGATCCACAAGGGGAACGGGTCTGGACCCGGGATACTGGACTTGAATCCGAGCAGCGCGGCCCTGTCGTCCGCGTGACAGTGGCCATCTGCTGCTGAGAATGTAGGGAGTAGAAGGAGGCAAACAAGTGGAAGTAACATTGCTGTGATTTAGGAAGTTTAGTGATGAAAAAGAGATGGAACTACCTGTATATATGGACTTGAATATCAAGATTAGGCCAACATTAAACCAGCCCAAGGATTAATGATAATTCCCGTTTACTTTCGAGGTGACTCGAACTCTTGACCTATTGGAGGGGAAGCGTCATACCTACACGTCCTACGTCCTAGTCGGAATTGGTCAAATGTTGAAGTGATTAGATAACATGTTATTTACTTGGTTGTGGGCTTCTGAGATCTGAACTGGTTGACTTGTGCAGCTCATAAGCCAATTGGGACTTTGCATCGTTAAGCTCGTTGGCCTTTTGTGTCATTTGTACTATGAATCTATGACCCTAGGGCTCAGATTCGGGTGGGACGGGACAAGTTCGGGATTTTTTCACCAGGTATTTTTGGGATTCGGGAATTTAAATTAGTCCCAACTAACCTAACTGATCAAGGCCTTATCAGGACTGGAAGCTAACTGAAGTAGAGGAGTAATTACACATTACAGCTGAAGAATCATCCCATATAGACAGTATTTGGGGTAGTAAATGTGCAGATGCTAACTAGATCGAACCTAAGTCGTTCCGGACAAATATCTCAAACATACATACCAAGACCTAAGCGAGAGCATTAAGAAGTTATATGTATCGTTTTTACTGATTGGTTATGGAACGAAGATTAAGATATCATTTGAAAAGTATAGAGAATAAAGTTTATAAGTTCGTATAAAATACGAAAAATAGAAATTTAAACATATATACACCAAGAAATACTTGTGTCTGATTTCCTCAGGCATCTTTTAAATGTGACTAGTTTGGTTTAACTAGCACTAAGACCGTACAAAAAAGTCTAAAACACAAATTCAATTCAAAAAATGAGTTCAGATTAAGAAAGGAATAAAGCACTAACAGATGCTTACTCACCTAATGAATATTCATCCCCCTCGAAATGTTCGTACGAGATTAACATCACATACTTAGTTTCAAACATCGTATATTTAATATATCTACATTACTAAACATGTGATTGTTCATATGTATTTCACTAAATTTCATACAAAACTTCACGACCCAGAAATATGAACATGTGATGTTCATTACGTATTTCACAAAATCTCTTACAGAAATCGATACCTAGAATTCTGAACAGATAAAAGAAACAGAAAGAATAAAAGCTCAAACCAGTGACATCTGATCATGTCTTTAGGAATATTGTCTTGTTTCATCAACCAACAGTTCAAAATCAGGACAAATCCATTAACTTTTTCACATGAAGAAGAACTTTAGCACAAAGTCTGATACCTTCCTCAGATTCTTTCTAAGTTCTTACAGACAGAATCACCTTTTTATGTGTCCTAACATGAACAGCTTCTTTGCTTCTGAATGGAGTTAGAGATATCTTGAGCTAATCCACTTCTTG
>JAYMSL010005435.1:0-10092 GCA_036897195.1 Plantago coronopus
GACTAAATCAGAAACAAAAATCTAGGAGTCAGGTAACAACTCCCTTATTCTGCTAACAACCAACGGCTAGTAAACAAAGCTGAATAATTTATTCTAACATTTCCTCCCCTAAACTCAACATGAATCGGGTTGAGTTTAAACATCAACCACTCAGAATATTCCAATCTCCAATGCCAAGTTTGGTTCTCAGATTCTCAAAGGTGTCAAGCTTTACAGCTTTAGTCATTATGTCAGCAATCTGAGCACTACTTCCACAGTGTTTCAGCTCAATGCAACCTTCATTAACCAAATCTCTAATGAAGTGAAAACGGACATCTATGTGCTTGCTTCTGCCATGTAAAACAGGATTTTTTGACAGCTTAATAGTGGACATATTATCACAATAAACTGTAGTTGCTCCTTTAACACTTTGTGGCCAGTTCATTTGCTCAAGAATCCTTCTCAACCATATACACTGAGCAGCACATGAAGCTGCTGCTACGAACTCAGCTTCAGTCGTGGACAATGTCACTACGGGCTGCTTCTTAGAAGACCATGAAACAGCCCCTCCTGCTAGAAAGAAAACATAACCACTTGTGCTGCGTCTGTCATCAGTATCACCTGCATAATCACTATCTGTGTATCCAACCAAAGCTTCGCCTTGTTCCTTCGTTCTATAGAGAATTCCAAACTCCATAGTTCCCTTGAGATACCTTAGAATTCTCTTTGCAGCTTGCAAATGCATCCTTGTTGGACTCGCCATATACCTGCTTAATAAACATACTCCAAACATGATATCTGGACGTGTTGCTGTTAAGTATAAAAGGCTGCCAATAAGTTGTTTGTACTGAGTACTATCCACTAACACCTTATCACCCTCTAGAGTAAGTTTTTCACCTGGAACTATTGGATTCTTTACTGGATTGCTGTCCAAGAGACCAAACTTCAGTAGTAATTCTCTGATGTAATTCTTCTGGCATATGAAAACACCATTCGAGGTTTGACTGACTTCCACTCCAAGAAAGTACCTCATCTTTCCAAGATCAGTCATCTCGAATTCAGCTTGCATACTCTTCTTAAAGTTACCGACCAACCTTTCATTGCTGCTCATAAACATTAGATCATCCACATAAACACTAACCAACAACACATCAGTACCTTCCTTAAAAATGAACAGTGTGTGTTCATAAGGACATCTCAGAAAGCCAGCATTAACAAAATACCTTTCAATCTTACCGTACCAGGCCCTTGGTGCTTGTTTTAAGCCATACAAGGCTTTCTTCAATCTATAAACTTTATTCTCCTCCCCTGAGCTTACAAATCCTGGTGGTTGGATAACAAATACTTCCTCTGTAAGCTCACCATGTAGGAAAGCACTTTTAACATCTAATTGATAGATATTCCAACCATGATGTGCAGCAAGCGCAAACATTGATCTAATGGTATCCCATCTTGCAACCGGAGCAAACACTTCATTGTAATCTATCCCATGTTGTTGAGCATACCCTTTGGCCACCAATCTAGCCTTGTACTTATCTACCTTTCCTTGCTCATTCATCTTAGTCTTGTATAACCATTTCACTCCAATTGGAGTCACTCCATTAGGTAAGGACACCAATTCCCAAGTATCATTCCTTTGGATAGCCTTCATTTCAGTCTGCATAGCAATTCTCCATTTTTCTGACTTGACAGCATCTTCGAAGTGAATAGGATCCTCATTGTCAATCTGAAGAGCATAGTGATCTCCCAGATTGGCCATAATGTTACCCATCTCATAATCTTCATGCCACCCTGGTCTTCTTCTTGTCCGAGGACCCAACACATTTTCTTCTGCTGCAACATCAGATTCGTGTCCAGTTTCCAAAGGTTCTGTTGCATTTTCAACTGAACTGGCTGGTTCATCTTCAAGAGTATCATGTTCCACAATTTCTCCCTCTTCCTCCGAGTCAGCAATATCATCTTCAAAACCATCCCACGAGAGAGTTGTATTTTCACTAGTTGAGGCCTCAGGTTCCCATGTCCAGCCTTTAGACTCATCAAAGGCAACATCTCTACTTACTATAATCTTCTTAGTGAGGGGATTATAGACTCTGTATCCCTTTGATTCAGAGGAAATTCCGAGAAATACGCACTGAACACTCCTATCATCCAACTTTTGTCTTCTTTGCTCGGGGACATGAACATGACACACACAACCAAATACTCTGAAATGATCAACAGAAGGAGACATGCCACTCCACAATTCTTGTGGTGTTTTCTCTTTGTTGATTGTTGTAGGACTTCTATTTAGAATATAGGTAGACCAGGTAGCTGCTTCACACCAGAACTTGTTAGGAACCTTTGTATCTGCTAACATACATCTTACCATGTTTAAAAGTGTCCTATTTTTCCTCTCGGCAACTCCATTTTGCTGAGGAGTTAGGGCCGTAGTGAGTTGCCTCCTTATCCCAACATTATCACAAAAAAGATTGAATTCTGTAGAGAGAAATTCTCCACCTCTATCTGTTCTGAGACTAACAAGTACTGCACTTGACTCTTTTTCAACAAAAGACTTAAACTTTTTGAACACTCCAAAGGCTTCAGACTTAGCAGACAAGAAATAAACCCACAACTTTCTACTATAATCATCAATCAAGGTAAATATGTACCTCTTATTGCTATGGGAAGGAGGAGTGATTGGTCCACATAGATCAGCATGGATAAGTTGAAGCTTGCAGGACGCCTGCCACATACTCTTCGTTGGAAACGGCCTTCTATGTTGCTTTCCCGTAAGGCATACAGCGCATATGTTTTGTTTACTCGATCCCTTCAACAATGGTAATCCCTTCACCATGTTAGCCTTATTCAACTTTCTTAGACTCTGATGATTCAAGTGACCATATCGCCTGTGCCATAATTCTGCATCAGCCCCTTCCGAACTAGTTGTGTTGAGACAATGAACTTCAGTTCCCTTGCCGTGTTGAGGAACTGCCTTAAGGACAAACATTCGATTGGACTTCATCTTAGATTCAAATAAAAAACCTTTCTCGTCATGAAAGATCTTGCAAGCACCATTTTTGAACAGAAAGGTCATGCTTTTCTCTTGCATTTGGCCTATACTCAAAAGGTTATTAGATAATCCAGGAATGTAGAAAACTTCTTGAATTATCAAGGAAATACCATTAATCTTCATACGGATACTTCCCTTACCTTGAACCTTCAATTTCATATTATTTCCTAGCTTGACAGTGCAGGTGTAGGAGCTATCAAGGCTAGAAAACCACTTCCTTTCCCCACTCATGTGATTGCTACATCCAGAATCTAAGAACCACCAATCTTCAGTCATAACAGAATTGTGCTCAGCCATCATTCCATAATCATGAACAGATTCAGACCCGCTGCTTTCATCTTGATCAACAAATGCCATGAGCAACATTTCTTCATGGTCTTCATTCTCCCCATCGGCATAGTGAGCCTGATTTGTCCATTCTGGACACTCGTTTCTGAAGTGCCCCAGTTTGTGACACTTGAAGCATTCCACTGTGTCTTTAGACCAAGATCCACCTCGACCTCGACCTCGACCTCTGATTGAAGGAGAACCGCGTCCTCGTCCCCTTCCTTTACCGGCATCAACTCCCACCTTGAGAACTTGATCCTCAACCACTGACTTCTTGATGAATTTCTGTTCATGGACAAGAAGTGAACTTTGAAGTTGATCTACGGACAGTGTATCAATGTCTTTAGATTCCTCAATTGAGCACACAATATAATTGAATCTCTCAGTAAGAGTTCTCAAGATCTTCTCGACTATCTTGACATCAGTAATTATTTCTCCACAGTTACGCATAGCATTGGAGACAACCATGACTCTCCCAAAGTAGTCATTTACTCTTTCTCCCTCTTTCATTTCCAGAACTTCAAATTCCCTTCTAAGAGCCTGTAACTGAGCTCTTTTAACTCTTGCACTACCTTGAAACTTGTTCTTCATAGAATCCCAGAGTTCCTTAGAAGTGCTCTTCTGAGAAATAGTCTTCAAAATTGTTTTATCAATGCTACTGAACAGATAGTTCATAGCTTTGAAATCCTTGAGCTTCATTTCTTCTATGCTCTTCAATTCCTCTGCTGACAACTTTTCTCCTTGAGCAGGAACTTTGACTCCAGATTTTACCACAGTCCAATACTCCTTGGATCGCAACAAATTCTCCATAAGAAGGCTCCAATGATCATAATCACCATCAAATGTAGGGATACATGCCTTGGCAAAACTTGATTCTGCCATTGAAACAGTGACACTGAGTTTCTCACGAAACTCTCACTTAATTGATCAGATATTTTGCACGGCTCTGATGCCACTTGTTGAATAAATCAGAAATACTAACTGCAAATGTGATGATTTTATTGATGAAGCTTAGAGGCTTTAAATAAGAATTACAGAACCAAATAACGTTCAACTACTGACTCACCTACAAACCTGGAAATTGACTAAATCAGAAACAAAAATCTAGGAGTCAGGTAACAACTCCCTTATTCTGCTAACAACCAACGGCTAGTAAACAAAGCTGAATAATTTATTCTAACAAACTAGGCCCAATCAGACCACGTACGACGATAGAATTCCATCACTTCTAAAAACTCAAACTTACACGATAGTACTAGTATAAAAGTCTCCTTTCTTCTTAAGTTCAGGTCCATCAAGCTCTAGTTAAGTTCAGATTCATACAGTTCAGGTTCATTAAGGCAGTTCAGTTCAGAGTTTTCCAGGCGAATCAAACCGGGCCTAAATTTGCATTCAAACGACGACATGCTAAATAGGTTGAAATCGGATGGTAGTGCGAGGCGCATTGGAAACTTAATTTGATTAAATGACTAGATTGTACGGCTCTATGTAAAAGTTGTATTTTATGATAAGACGGGATTTAATTAGTGTACGTAATGTGTAATAGCTGGAACGGACATGACCTTTTGGTTGGCAAACCATGGTTCATGTAAATGACTAGATTACACAGATTCATAAAAAGGTTTATTTTATGATAAGACGGGATTTTGTCAGTGTAGTATGCAATAGCTGGAACGGACATGACCTTTTGGTTGACGAACGAATGGCCATTGGTGCATCATTGGTACTCTAGTGCTTTACCCTGTATCTAGATCTGGTTTATATCAACTTACTAACCAGCAAGATGATATATTGCTCTCATTACCACAGATTGGGTTTCGATTCTAGGTAACATCACAAGATTGCAGAATCCAAAGAAACGGTCCATCTATGCCTCTTGTCAATTCACATAGCATCAATAAACATGATACTACTAGCTAGTGTCCTTTTGACCAGTGAGTGTTGGTTTTGGCGTACGGGAATTGCGTTCAAAAGATAGAGAGTATGTGATGAATAAACAAAGTTCAGATCAGTTGGTATTGAAAGAAATACAATGTAAACCGTCTTTTAGAATAAAACCACTCTAAAAAAGAGTAGGAGCACTTCAAATATAAGTTTGTAAACTTGATTTGAATGGGATAGCTAGAGTACAAGTCTAGTATGAATATAGACTATAGAATAGATAGCGATTTTTGATGTATTTGAAAGTATATTTAAATCCGTTTATTATTAATATTTGGACTTTTTAGAAAGATTATATATAGTGATCTCTCCCAACATTTCTTACAAGAATACATGGCTTTTAGATTTGATGGAGTGATCATAACTTGCAAGTCATGATTAAATCCCTGTTGTTTTTATCATAGTTTCAGTTGTGTTCAGTTTTGGTCTGCGTAGTTTAAATTTATACTCGAATTCAGTTCAGTTCAAGTCCATTCACTTCAGTCAATTCAGTTTTAAAAAAATCAAGTGAATTGAACATATTTACCGTGACTCGAGTAGGCAAGGAAAAGTGTAGGTAAATATGTCTTGATGATCGATCCGTGACTTGAATGTTACTTGGGGGGCATGACCTTGATGAAAACTAATTAGTCGGATTTGGAATCGTTTGCATCCGACTGACATGCTATACTATGTAACTGCAAGAAAACAAGAAACTCAATCACAATCACACGAGTTCTACATCCAGTCTCATTTAATTTCAGTTTAGATATATTCAGTTCAGTTTAATACATTTTTAATCAAATTTACTTCAGTTTAGAGATGTCCAGATAAATCGAACAGAGTTTTAACCCATCGATCCGTGTAGCATCGTCTCAGATGGTTCAAGGGATCGATCGTGCATTTGTTTTTGCATTTGGTACCTGTGGGGTGAAGAAGTAACATGATATGTCAGTGATTTATATGAGGCTGTCCATTGATGGTGAAATTGCATTCAGTGATCACTTCGACCAACAGCCCTCTGAACCCACCAAAAACCGTCCTCTGTTCGTAATCGATATTCTCTTTTACGTTCAATTCAATTCAGTTCTATTCCGATCAATTAACCTCTAATTAGTCAAAATCTACTTCTCATAAATTCAATTCAATGTGAACTAAACCGAATTCAATTCAGTTCTATTCCGATCAATTAACCTCTAATTAGTCAAAATCTACTTCTCATAAATTCAATTCAATGTGAACTAAACCGAGCCGAATTCAGCTTGAAAAAGAATATATGCTCAGTATGTTAGAGTCAACCTATCACGAGATTGATCCTAATCGACGTACATACCAAACTGTCACGAGCTTGAGTTTGCACAATAGAGAACCACAATCAAAATGATTGGAATTGCAGAAAGTTTCAATGAATACAATGAATAGCAGGAAAACTGCTATTTAAACGGTGAAGAACGGAATAACCGTTCTTCAACTAACCAAGGCACAGGAGCCGTTGGATTACAAGCCACGTGTCTTAATCTGCTGCACTCTCAGCCTAATACTAAAAACGTATTAGCTAAAACACGATTCTTCTAATTAAGGCGCAAACATGTCAGATAAGCAGCTCTTATCCTGACACAGTACCATTTGATTTCATAGTATACTACATATTGATAAGCATAAAGAAGAAGGGAATAGAAGCAGAGTTCCATTCAATCTAGTGTTGATGAAGTTTGTCCCTTAGACTCCTCCTCATAATTAATTCTTGAGCTCAAACTTTTGCCTTTTTTGTGATGATCAGATAATCTAATCTAGGAATCATCAATCTTTTAGAAAAAAATAATCACGAAACCAAAACGCGATCAATACATGAGTCGTTGGTAGCGTAAAGCGCACATGAATTGAGATATAAAGTAAGGTAGTCGATATTTAGTATCGGACGGAGATTTTAGGTGAAGCTTACTCACCTAACATACCATTCTAGTACGTTCAACGGTTCAAGTAAGTTCTTTGGACTCAGAAAAGTGTTAATTTTAGAATGTCAATTTGAGCAACCTAAGATAAAGCAATATTCCAATCAAGTGATGATAAATTTGTGTGAACTGAAAATAGCATAGATTAACCAAGAAGCTCAAGAATATTGGAATATCTGGCCTTTAAGCAACCTTTCTTTCAAGCAATTCTAAAACCCCATCTCTTTCCCATGGACAAAAGTGAAGAACTTCCTCTTCCATTTATCTACAGCTTGCACATATCCTCTGTCTTTTTTGCCTCAAACCGCGGAAATGGCGGTCACACATGCCGATCTTGCTCCTAGGCCGAAGAGAACTGATCTTGCAAGCAAAACTGGTGCACTGCTCATGGTCTTGACTATTCTGTTAGGTCTGTTCTGCTTCATTCTCTGCCTAGTAGCCGAAGCCACACGTTCAGAGGTATCGAAAACATTTTTGTTTAATTCCACTAGCTAATCGAATATTTGTTAGCTGTAGTTAGCTAATATGCATATGTTTTGCCTGAAACTTATATATACAGTTGACATGGGAAGGCCCAAGAGATGAAGGAAAAGGAGGGAAATTCGAATGCAAGTACACCAAAAGTGGAAAACTGCCTCTTCTATCAGCATCAGCCGCGTTTTTCGCCTTGGCCATGGCCATGATTGTTCAGCATACATACTTATTGGTTGCTGTGAGTAAATCAGACTCTCTGTTCGAGCTTTCGTGGGACTCTGAATCTACGATCGCCAAGTCTTTCACGTGGCAAGCCGGATTTTTCTTCGTTGGAACCTGGTAATTGGTAACATAACTTATTTTTCGCATACTCCATTTCATACTAATAGACCTATTTTATGTAGTACTGTCACGCGTATATTTTTACTATATGATCATACTATATTGTCACGCGTAAAGCCTAACCAAGTTCATCCATGATAGGGTTACGTTCGCCTTGGGTGAGATTCTGCTCCTAATAGGTCTAAGCGTCGAATCAGGCCACCTCAGGAACTGGTCAACACTGCATTCGAGTTGCCTAGTCATTCCACAAGGCCTATTCATAGCTGCAGGAGTATTCGGCCTAGTGACAGTTTGTCTAGCCTCGTGTCTGTACATCACAGTTTTACGCGCAGAGATGCATTTCAAAGAGCAACGAGACTTTCGACGAGAGATATTGGAGACTTCAATAATGTATGCTTCACCACCAAGATCACCTGGAAGAAGTAACATGATCATCAGGGCTGTAGCTAATGAGAACCCTCAGCCAAGACAAGAACAGAATCTGCACACACTTAGCCATTACTTGACAGCATTTGACAAGCATTCCAATCTAGTCTGAGGAAGCAAAGAATATTATACAGAGGTGTAAATGAGGAAGTACATACTACTGAGAAATGCTCACATTTGGTTAGCTAAGCCTTGTATAGATAGATTCTTTTGGAAGCAAATTTTTTTTTAAAAAAAAATATTCTTTGGATGTTGATATTTATTGTGATTTTTGTTCAGTCTCTTTTGTCCTTAAATTTATATATATCAATGACCCATTGAGACTATGACGGTATCTGATCATCTTCGACCTCCTGACTTTACTTCTCTTAATTAGTAATGATATATTTACATAAATGTTCATTATCAATCATAAACGAATTTAATTCAGTACAGCTAATAATTAAGAGGTTATATGACTGAATGATAAATGAACAAATTAATTAATGTAATTGTAAATGTTACTTTATGATGTGATTACATGGTGATTACTTTATTTACTTTTATAAATGTTGCAAATTATTTATGAGTTATTATAAGGCTTGATCTTTTATTATATTTTTTAAGATCGCAACTCATTCTTTTACAATGTTTCTTTTTATAGTTAGAAAATGAAGAAGGTTGCATGTTAGACTACACACGGTGGTAAACCACTGGTTCACTGGTTCATGGGCTCCTAAACTTGTTCACCAGTTTTCAGTCATGTTATGGTGAACTGGTTCAAGTGGTTTACGAGATTTTTTTTATTTTTTAAAATTTTTTATATTAAACTTTTGTTGAATATATTTCCAAATATATTTTTTTTTATTATTAAAATTGTCAAAATAACATTTTTTAATTAAAATATTTAAAAATTAACGTTTTTAAAACTTTTTCGGAATATATGCAAAATGCATGTCTATTTATAGAGAAAAACACCACAAATTCATCGGTGATTTTTTTAAAAACTTTTTGAATTTTAGAGACGGGCGAAAAACGATAAAAACGGAGGAAGTATAAAATGTCACAGGCACCGCCTGCATGGGCCACGCAGGCGCGTGCTGCTTCAAAAAAATTTAAAAAAAAAGCAGGCACGTGCCTGCATAAAAAAAAATTAAAAAAAATAGCGCCAAAGTTTTCGTCCCCCGACGAAAACTCTGGGTGGGTTGGTTCACCCATTAGGGTGAACCAGCCCACTACACAACTTTTTGGTGGTTCATGGGTGATGAGGCATGAACCACCCCATGAACCACCATAGTGTGTAGTCTTAAATCATCGACATATATCTACGTGCTCATACTCATCGGAGCCAATGTTACAAATTCACTCGTATAATCTTGAAAACACTTGACGGTTTGACAGGTGCATTAGAGTTGATTAAATAAAAAAAACAAAAAAATCAGTCAAGTCTTCAATGAATTTGTTGCGTCAAAAATTGGAAACGAACTTATAAAAACTTCTTTTCTATAGACCTTAAAATTACTTAAAGACACCATTTTTTTAATTCCGAAATAAAAATCAACTTTTTTCTATACACCTTAAAGTCAACAACATTTTTTAATTCGGTGTTAGAAGTCGGATTTTTTCTATACACAGTAAAAGTTG
>JAYMSL010005436.1:0-10092 GCA_036897195.1 Plantago coronopus
TACATCCCTATAATATTCCCCCCTAAAACCTACACTCTCTCTCCCAAAATACTCAACTATCTTTCACTTACTATTCACTATTCCTCAACTAGCTAACTCAAAAAACTCAATTAGCTAAATCTTGGCCAAATAGGCCGTCAGTACTTTATCAAGTTCACGTCAATCTTTACCACCTTATTTATTTATTTATTTAAATTGATAAGTACAATTAGTTATATGTGACTAAAAAGTCTATTGGAGGATGAGCGTTTCATGTGGATGTTGACAAATTACAATAACAAAACAACCATCAACTCTAGCTTACTTTGAGAATTCAGAGTCATAAGGTGATCATGCGGTTGAAGAAAGTAGTCGAAAGTCGTCGCAAGTAGGAGAGGTTTGAGGTTCAAGTTTTGAGAGTCACAAGTTTAATCAAGTGTATATTTAATATTTACTCTCTTTTTTTTTTTTTGAAAAGGTAAAAGGAGTGATTCAAACTCTCGACCTATTGATTGAAATTGAAACGTCTTACCAACTGAGCTGCGCTTCGTTGTAGATTAAATATTTACCTAATAATCTGTAATAGTTTTTAGATTTAATTTTTTTTAGCTCAACTTGCTTAGCGAGGGAATCTAAAGTTACAACTTGCTAACTTCATTTGTTTTTGTATTGTTGTATTTATATACATTTAATGACACTGCAGGCTCCCTTTGACTTGATATTTTGACCAAGTGTTTAACTAACAACCTTGTTTAATCAAGCTTTAGAAAGTCCTAATGATATATAATAATAGTAATGATAAGATAAGTTAAAAGAGGGGGCCGGGAGTCTTAATCACCAAATTGTGAGACATTAGTAGTATGATGATGTAATTACTAGTTGAATTATGATAGTATATATATTATTATTTCGAGTGTACATACATAGATATAAATGTCGAAAAGGAAAATGAGAGTACATATATATACATAGTTGCAATTTGCAAATGTCACAAATTGAATAAATGAAATGAAAGAGATTGAATAAATTGAGGTAGCATGATGCGTTACTGTCTCCTTTAATGTTTTCCAACTAACCTACTACCTTGGCTTCAATAATACACTCATTCATGCATGTATATATCATTTGCGGGCGGGCGAATATTTAATTTTGTCCAAATCACTCTATTCAAACAAATGAATATATACAATTTCATTCAGATGTCCATGTCCCTCTTCCACTTAGATACACCTACATCTGTTTGTACATATATGCCAAAATTAAGTTCCACATCTTTTCTAGTAACCTATCACTTCCACTTGTATTTATAATTATTATGCTAAAATGAAATAACAAAAACAAAACAAAAAAAGATAGGATAATCAATTCACATTTTAGATTTAAGCCTACGTGCACGACATATGCATCAACATATGTACACTATTTGAGAGCATTTATTTGTTTGATTAAAACGTAACTGCAATTCGCGTAATAGATTATTGATATAGCATGCTAAACCCTATAAACATGAAAAATGAAAAAGAAAACCACTAAGAATTAAAATGGCCTTTTCGTTGTGAAAGGAGTTATAATATATAGCATATCTCATGACTAGATCTGTGATGAGGTTTTCATACACCATTTCAATATCATAAGTGAAGGTCCATCTAGCCTAGCTATATATATGAATAGTCAACATGAACGCTACTAGTTGTATTGATCATTGATGTGTTTGAATTGGCATGTATTACATGATGAAACTTTGGGTTGACTTGGATTATTGGAATGTACTAAGGCCCTTTGGTTAATGTAACTGCATATATAGACGGACTGAAATACATTTTAATAGAAAAATATTATTCACCTTTATTGTATCAGCCGATCTTTACGTACTCTACTTTTACTTGTAACTCTAACCTAATAACAATTTACCTTGTAATTCGTATCTAATGCGTATTTGTGTAAAAAGGAAAGAAAGAAGTTGTCTTTAATTTGTGATGCATGAGCATGCGTATAGTGTCATACAAGTAACACAAAGTTTATTGGGTGTGTTTTTAGGCCAGACTCAGGAGTGTCTCTTCGTGCTTGCTCAAGTTATGTTGGAATTAGTGATAATCACACTGCTGAACTCTGGGATGTTCGTATGCATCTGTTGGAGGCTCAGCGCATGAAGTTGAGTTGTTTGTTGATTCGTACTGATTCAATTAATGTTTTTAGTTGTCTTTGCAGACAGGTAGTTCCTCTTCGGCAGGCCCAAGCGCTGCTGCATGATATCCGGTGGTTAGTTTGTTCTTTTGCTGATTTTCGTATTCAGATGGTGTATAGGGAAGCAAACTCGGTGGCAAACAGTCTATCTAAGTATGGTGTTAGTTTCTTATGGTAGTTCTGATGTCTGTGCTTGGGATCGTATACCTGTTTGTCTTGTGAAGCTGTTTAATAAGGAAATGTCCGAGGGAGTTGATCGGGTTGTGACAGAATCTCAGACTTTTCCGGTTTGTAAATTAGTGTTCTAGTATGTATATATATGGTTGGTTTAAAAAAAAACACAAAGTTTATTGGTACCTGCATTGCATAGTGTGATGGGTGATGATGATGTAATTATTGTAGTGGGAAAACTAGGTACCAATCAATCAATGTCACCTGCAGCAACAACTAACTTGCACCAAACTTCATTATTGTAGAAACCAATGTCTCATGCATGTCTCCACTCTATAAATTATAAAAATACATAATACATGTACAACTCCAATGCACATGTTCAATTCTTACCCAAATGTTGCAAATCTCCATAGCTTCAACATGTCATGATTTAGCTGCTTTAGTCACAGATTCCTAATCTATCTGTTGCTATATGCATTATTATTATTATTATCAAATAGATAATTATTATTAATTCAACAGGAGGCTATGTTCGTGTATGTTGTTTTGGGACGGATGAAGCACTACGTACCAAACATTTTTTTTATATATAGGAGAGGAGGTCATGCAGGTAGTATGTGGAGACATATGAAAGTCGCAATTCGAAGCCGGAATTGATTACTTGGTGTCTGGGTTTTGGAGATGGATGGAGGAATCAAAGCAGCATGCATTAATTGAGGCTGACTACTATACTAGCTGTTTAATTATTTGTTGCACCAACTTCAACTCAAACATCACTCCAAAATTCAATCCTCATGTCATATACTCCTTCCTATATATACTAGTACTAGTAATTAATACTATATAAACAAGCCAAGGATATACTTTGCATGCTCATCTCATTCTTTAATCTATGCAACTATTGTATTCACACTTTTCTTCTTCAACTTCTCTATATATTCTTATTATATTAACTCAAAAGCATTAAAGTCAAGATTAACTACACAAAATTAAAGCTCTCTTTTCTGGAAGTATAATTCAATCAACCAACACAACATGGTTTTATATTTGTGAGGAGGACATATGAATAACTATTCCTAATCCGAGGGGTTGCCACGGTATGATTTTATATTTGATATAGTATAAAGTGGGATAATATTTTTAAAAAAAATTAAAGAAAAATATTTTATAAATATATAGAATATATTAAAAGTATCAATTGACAAAGTGAAAAAGGAAGTTAGAGTGTTTTATCTAAACCTGCAAAACAAATACGAAAATATTAAAGATCTATCAGTTAGTGCCAAAAGACGATAAATTAAAAGAAGCAATATTTAGTTTTGATTGTAAGAAGTTATACTTCACAAATCAGGAACCCAGGGGGTGGTGCAGTGGTAAGGTGCAGGGTGTAATGGTTAGAGGTCCCGGGTTCGATTCCCGGATTTGGTGATATAAGGTTGGTATTGGTGTGGGTATAGGGTTGGTATTGGGTTAGTGTGTAGGAGTAGGAGTAGGATTAGAATAGATTTGCCTCTTCAAAAAAAAAAAAAACTTCACAAATCAGGGAACACCTCCTTGTAAACAACTTCGATAGTAGAGTCCGTGGGAGCACCACTTCATCCAACGTAAGAATCTTCAATCCCCTTCTTGGTAACTCTGTAAAATGCAAAGTATAATTGACCATGACAAAAACTGGATAAGATTTATCACATCAAATTTAGTAGTGCAGTACCTAATTAATCAGTACTTCACTGCAATATTGTAATTATAGACAGATATGCATGGTCTTTACATCTTTAATATGGGGACCATTTTTATTTATTTAGTAATTATAATAACTAAATCAATCATAATGAATTAATTATATGGCCTAATAGTATAAAATGAATCATAAATTCCATCTAATTTGCTGTTTTTCTACCAAACTTGATCTCTGTATGTATAATTATTACCTTTATTTATTTACTATCAATTATAAATATTTATTATACAAGAAATTAGACTCAGCCCCCAAATATATAAGCTACTACTAATTAATATATGGCCTGATCTCTCTCTCACTTGCGTGGTTATATATAGGGGGAATGAGCTGGCCTGGCCTGCCCTGCACATACAATTTCTTCTTCTCAAACCAAACCATTTCTGTCTTGATTCAAACCCTAGCTAGCTATCTAATTGTATTGTATGCAGTGCAGTACAGTGATTAATTAAATCTCTCATGATTCAGAAGGCCTCTTTATTACATTTATTGCTCAAGAACACACACAGTCATTAACTCTTGTGTTCCCAAGAAAACCTCGCTCAGTTACCTAACTAGATCACCAACATTATTCTCCCAAATCTCCTCTCCTTCATCATCCTGCAATCATGGATGTAAAAACTCCATTGCTGTCAACTCAGAAAAATCAATTGTCTTGTAATATATCTTCTCTCAAAACGGACTTTATATCAAAGTTACCTGACAAAGTGAAGATTGGCCTTGATCCTGAAGCACCTTTCCACCTTGACATCTCTAAGACATCTGGCTTAGCTCAAGGTAATTTCCTAATCATCGTTGTTATTCGTTTGATTCATTTCATTAATTATTGATGACATTGGTTAATTAATTAAACCATCATTCATGCATAGTTTGTGTTTCTGGGAACTCTCACTATAAAAACTATGTCTACTTATATCGTCAAGATTTTGTTTCTTATCCTAAAGATTGTATTGTTCATGCAGTATATGTTAACTGCTTATGATTGTAGGTGAAAAGGAGTATTATGAACAACAGTTTGCAACATTGAGATCTTTTGATGAGGTTGATTGTCTGGATTCACCGAGTGTGATTGATGAAGAGCTAGATCGCCAAGAGCTTTCTCAAAATGAACTGGCCATTAACATTTCGAACTGGGCCAACATCTTCCTCCTTGGGTTTAAGGTATATAAACCTCAAAAATTCCTTCAATCCAGGTTTCTTGGTATCTGTCTATGGTGTGAAGTCTGAACAATAAGTATTGTAAATTTATTTCCCAGATATATGCTACTCTACAAAGTGGTTCATTGGCCATTGCAGCCTCTACTCTTGATTCGCTACTCGATCTTCTGGCTGGTGGCATCCTTTGGTTTACTCACGTGTCGATGAAGAGCATCAACATCTACAAGTATCCTATTGGGAAACTTAGAGTGCAACCAGTAGGGATTATCATTTTCGCTGCAATCATGGCTACTCTCGGTAACTTGTTGGATGCTTTTAGTACTTCTCTTGAAAATTCACTGAACATTGTGGTGTAGTGAGCTTCAGTATTTTTTATTTCAGGATTCCAGGTGCTATTTCAAGCAGTTGAACAACTAATCAAAGACGTACCTTCAGAAAAAATGGGCTCCAATCAGTTGTTCTGGCTGTATGTCATAATGCTCACTGCAACTGTGGTGAAACTCGTGCTTTGGCTCTACTGCAGAAGCTCTGGTAACAAGATTGTCCGTGCCTACGCAAAGGTCCTCTTGATACAACTCCTGGTTTAGAATAATTAATTGTCAAGTTAACAAATCTTGTTGAGTTCTTACTTTAGCTTTATAATTCATCAGGACCATTATTTTGATGTGGTGACAAATGTGGTCGGACTTGTGGCTGCTGTTCTTGGCGATAGATATTACTGGTGGATCGATCCTGTTGGAGCTATTGCTTTAGCCATCTACACGATCACCAATTGGTCTTCAACCGTTTTTGAAACTGCAGGTATCTTGATATTTACAATTGTTTTACTTTTATGAGAAGAATATACTATTCAAGGTTTGTGAGTTGTGACAAGTGTTTAGCAGTCTAAGCTATTGCAAACTCAAAATGCCTTCTACTAGCAAAGGCTGGATATCATATGAGTGTTAACCAAGGTAGATTCTAGCTAGCTAACTTCTGTCAGACTGAATTTGGTATGAGAGAACTTGATCTTGGTGTAAACCAGCATACGACAAACTTAGATATGTCAGTAATTGTGGCCTGATGTTTCCTTTGTAGTTTCACTAGTGGGACAAACAGCTCCTCCAGAAGTGCTGCAGAAACTTACGTATCTTGTTCTAAGACATGATTCTCAGATTAAGCGTGTTGACACAGTCCGCGCATACACGTTTGGTGTTCTGTATTTTGTTGAGGTACGTAGCCTACTCTGCTCTCATTTGAAATCTTTACTTAATACTTATGCAAGTAGCTACAACTAATATATTTATGTAAATGTATTATAATTTGGGTTGGGTTGAAATTACAGGTTGACATAGAGCTTCCAGAGGATTTGCCTCTGAAGGAAGCACATGCCATTGGTGAATCACTACAGATCAAGATCGAAGAACTTCCTGAAGTTGAACGTGCATTTGTTCATCTTGATTATGAGTGTGATCACAAGCCTGAACACACCATCCTCAGTAAACTGCCAAATAGTGATCCTTAAAGTTACTCTTAATTACAGGAGGATATTGAACTGGCATCGTGTTGAAATACTTTGCCATTAGAGTTGGCTTCAAAGTTCCTTAGCGTAGAGGCAATCCGTAGAGAATGGAGGCCTGTCATTAGCAAGACTAAAGTAAGTCATGGCAGTGTAGCTTGTAGCTAAGAATTGGAGATAAAGACCGTGCTTCAAGTGTAATTGACGTTGAGATATGTTGACGATTTTACTTTGGATTGAATTGGTCAGCAAGCGGGGTAATGCTCTAAAAGCGTTTACTCCTCCTGATTTATATGATCTAAGGCCCATTACTATGTCTAGTTTGCTGAGTAGTTAAGATGCTGGTTGGAATGTTAGTTTGGTTTATTAGATCTGATTTGGGATGGTGATGAATTGCTGTCTTAAAATTCGGTTGGGGAGTAAAATTGTAGAGGACAAATACGCTTTTGGCATTTCACTAAGCATGGTGTGTGTTACGTGAAATCTGCTGCGTAGTATTATATATTTGGCTTGAATGATGAGGAACTTACCTTTATGGAATGGGAGTACTAGCACTACTGCACTAGCTCTCATCTTGTGAGAATCTGGGATTGTCATTTTGCTGTAATACAGTACAGAGGCCAGATTGTATTTTTGGAGCATCACAAGTTTTATCATGATTTGAGTTGAGTGAGGTGTGTTCATAGTTACTTACTTTCCTGTAAGAGTATTTGGTTTGGGCTAATAAGACTTGGTTGTATTATCTGCCTTTTTATTATAGGCTTAATTAATAATTATTTCATGATGGATTATTATTGGATTGAGAATGGAAATGGAATGTTCTGTGAAATCTGAATCACTTTCAGTTCAATCCACACAATAATGATTCTATTGTTTAGTAATTAGCCCAAGTACTTCCTCCATTATAGTCCAAGCAACAGACTAAACTCACTTCATAAGTTTGTTTATCTGTTCCATTCATCCCAGAAATGAATGAATGTGTTTCAAATTCTTTGCATAACTGAACCTAGCCATATATTCTGTAACTTTTTCCAAATATTTCTTACTTACTTCAGTATTTTAGTAACTAAAATGCCCAAGGCGGGAAAGTTTTCGCTGAGTATCGAATATAAAGAAGTTATTTCATTTCCGTGGATGGCTAACCTATATGTTTCTCTATTGTCAGTTTCGTTCAGATTAGATTATTAGATCATGTAACAAGCAAAATGTTGTGAGATCTACATTAACTTTGTACAGTAAATGAAATAGTTTCACGATGAGAATAGATGAGCATATAACAAAAATCGCGTTCAACTCCACTATTTAGAGTTTGAGCCTAAACCAAATGCCATCCCATTCCGGCTAAGTCGCATGAACTCAATACCACGCTTTAATTTGATCAAATTCATCAATCATCGTCACCATCATCACTATCACAGTCCATCATCTTCCTTCCTAAACCAAGCTAAAACTTCCAGATCTCTTCTCCAATGGCGTCGTCTCTGCTCCCGGACCTGACATACGCAGACAGTCTCACCGTCAT
Organism: Plantago coronopus; assembly: GCA_036897195.1. Classification (NCBI taxonomy): domain Eukaryota; kingdom Viridiplantae; phylum Streptophyta; class Magnoliopsida; order Lamiales; family Plantaginaceae; genus Plantago; species Plantago coronopus. Next base: position 8,254 of record JAYMSL010005436.1, read on the forward strand.
CACCGTCTCCCTCTCCACCGCCATCGTCTGTGAATTAATCTCCTGGTTCCTCATCTACCGCACCCCCTCTTACAAATCCCTCAAATCCACCATCGACAAAGCCTCCAAAAAGCTCGAGACCATGAAAACTACGGATTCCACTAAGAAGACTTCTAAAGTCAAAAAAATCGACCGCGTTGAGTCTTCCTTGAAGGAATCCAGCCGCGATCTGTCCATGTTCAAGTTCAAATCGGGCGCTGTTGTTGCCTTCGTTCTGTTTGTCGTGTTTGGATTGCTCAACAGCATGTTTGAGGGGAAGACTGTCGCTAAGATCCCCTTCGTGCCGATCAGATTGGTGCAGAAGATGAGCCATAGGGGTTTGCCTGGTAATGATATGACGGATTGTTCCATGGCGTTTCTGTATCTCTTGTGTTCGATTAGTATTAGGACTAATTTGCAGAAGTTTTTGGGATTTTCTCCGCCTCGTGGTGCCGCTGGAGCTGGGTTGTTCCCGATGCCTGATGCTACCAAGACCAGCTGATGAGTTTTGGTACTGTTGAATTTCGTATTGTTGATTTTAACTTTCTGCTTGTTCGAGACTTAGAACTTACTGTTTTATTAATTGATAATGAAAACTGCTGTTTAGCTTTTTTCCCTTTAATGAATTCTGATATATTGAGCTGAGGATAGTTGTTTTGACTGATTGATATAAATCTTTAGATACTCTCTTTGTTTGGCTGTTCACAGTGTTTTAGTCTTTTTTACATGGTTGTTTATCAATTCCATATTGATGGCTTGTGCTTTTGCTACGTAAGGTGCACAATGTGTGTCAAATGCTGATCGATCTATATGATTCATGTTCTATTTCCATCATTGGCGTGCGGAGGAATTTTCCCTTCCATATATGTTTGTTAATATTAGTCTGTACGTATTCCTTCTTTGGGTGATCAGGTGATGCTCATTACACTGTTAGTTATGTAGTGTTGATTTAATATATTGATTATTGATATGTTCTTCCAAACTCCAGTTATGTGTGGAATTTTATGTGAATACTACACCAGGTTCTTGCGTACGCACTTAATTCATAAGGAATTGGCACAGGGGAGATGTAAATGTCCCAATGCCACATCTTATTTGAAAACTGAACCAGTAACATAATCTAGAAGCTTTTATGCCATCAAAGTGATAGGTTTAACCGACAACGAAGCGCAACTCAGTTGGTAATATGTTTCCCCTCCAACCAATAGGTCGGGGTTCGAGTCACCTTTGCCGTTTCAAAAATAATATGATAGGTTCAACCTTACCAGATGTTTGCTGAAATTATTGTTATAGATAAGTGGATATGAGTGTTTGTGTGTGTAAATTCGTTGAGGGAATAGCTTTCAGTAGGAGATTAGATTGATGTGAGTTTCTAGGTCGGCGTACCTTTGCATTTGTATCTGTAGTGAAACACCGGAACGTGTTTCAAGTTCAGGTACATAAATGGATATAATAATGACTTTTTCAATGCTGCCAGCCATATCGGTATATCAATTGGTTCATTAATCTCATTTTGATTTGTGTGTGTGTGTGTGTTTTCCTTTCAGTACATGAAGTTGTCTTTGGGCTTAGTACAGTTTACTTGCTTCCTATTAGTCTCCGCAGCAGTTTTGGCAAGTATACCAGACAACTCTGCTACATATTATCTAGAGTATAATTTGAGTTCTGTTTAAGATACTCAGTGTTGTTGATGATTAGCTTCTCAGTTGAAGTAACTTTTGGATCGGCAGCAGGAAATTCATTTTTGTGTATGACATATTATGTTAATAGATTTCGTTAAAGCTGTGTTCATGTATGCTGAGGTATAGCTATTGCTTCGTT
>JAYMSL010005437.1:0-10092 GCA_036897195.1 Plantago coronopus
TATTGTTAAATTTTTAAATATATAAGAGACATTTAAAATACAATGAATAAGATGTTGTAAAAGAAATGGAAAAACAAAAGAAAAAGAGGGAATCAAAGACTAGCAACTGCTGGAGAAGTTGGGTAGCAAATTAGTGGAATGCTGACGTGGCAGACTTGATGCCCAAAGTGAGTAGCAACTGCTGGAGATAGCCTTACAAATTACAATGTACTAGTAAATATACAAAAACTAGGGAAAGACCACTTATTTGTGGACTTTTCAAAAAGACCACCTGATGTCATCATAATATGCGATGTTATCAATATTATGTCCAATGTTACTAATATTACTAATATGATAACATGCGTGTGTACCTAAAAACCAATACTAAGTATATAAATATTTTAAACGCTAATACTATCGTAACAATATTTAGAATACAAATTTAAATCTTAAAAATATTTTGAAGATATAAGTTGATGCCTTAATAATGATGAACATGAATGTTTAAAAAGAGAGCACTTGTTATTGTACATGAAGTGAAGTAGTATGGTCACGGTTATACATTAGTTGAAAATTGATGCAATAATTCTTCTCCAATTAAAATGTTTTTGAAAAAAGAAAAGAAAATTAAGTTAGTGGTTTTTTTTGGTTCGCTAACTACCCTGATTGTGTTTTCTTTTATAATAGTATAGAAGTATAGATAAATATAGTTTCACGCACGTTAAAGAGACATATACATATATAAGCGTAGTACAACATATATATATGTTGTATATATTAATTAGTTCAATTAAAATGAATTTTGAAAAATGAAAGAATTAATTTTCACAAATTTTGGACGATATTACATGTAATTCGACTGAAATTTGGAATTAAATATATGTTATTCGTTGCTAAACATGCTAACTCCGGTGCCCTAAACTCTAACCCCTGTGCACTAAACCCTAACCCCTAACATGTGGAAATTTTTCATTGTTTAGTGTTTTCTGACGGAACAATAAATCCGTCAGTAATTTCTGACGGAATAACGTTTCCGTCAGAAATTTTACTGACGGAACAATAACACCGTCAGTAAATTTTCTGACGGATTCTAATTCCGTCAGGAATTTCTGACGGATTGAAAATTCTGTCAGAGAACTAGTTGACGGAGTCTTTGTCAGTCAATAATTACTTTAATTGTATTATTATCACACACGATCTTTTCCGAAACAGGTCTAAATCTAAACTCATAATTTAGATGAATATAAGGTTGCAGTGTATGTGACAATGAATTACATCTCAATTTTTATTTTTTTTAAAACGGAAAACTTCTCTACACAAATTCTACACTTAAATCACTTTATAACTACAATACACCCATACCAACCTTATATTTCCATACCTAAACCACCTTATGTCTTCATCAGAGTTTGAATTCCCGAATCCCCGAACTCATTCGCTACTCCAGCATCCTTACCATTCGCCACCCATATAACTTGTAATTACACCTTAATGGGTAAGACGTTTTACCCCAACGGTCGGGAGTTCGAATCACGAATTAAAAAAAAGGGAAGAAGGTTGCATTGCATATTAACTATTAAGTACACCAAGCCGTTCAACAGATCATAATTCTGTAAGCTTCAAAAAGTGGACACATGTTAGTTTGGTTTGAGTAGTGAAATTGACAGGTGTGGATCTGTGATCTCGTATGAACTTTGTACCTAACTCATGCTTAATTAAAATCGAACTGGGAAGAAATAAACAAAGATGCGATTCAATCCAATCCCAAACTGATGCTAACAAGTACAATCCAATACATATGTCCAATCGAATCGAAGAGGTTTTTGCCTGATTATTAAAACCATGGAATTTTTAATACGTACTGTAGTAATTAAATAATGGGTTACGTTATCTAAGGGCAGTTTCACTACTAATTTCGAGATCTACGTAATATAAGTAAGCGAGGCGCGTCTTATAGTGGCCCTACCAACTTCTATTCTATCATTCTGCGGAAGTTGAACGCATTTGACTAATCGACAATACTTGTTAGTTTGTTTTAATAACTTGCTAGTAGTACTCATTAATTTATTATATAATTCTTTGTTTTTTTGACATTAATTTATTATATAATTCACGCTCCCTCCAATTATAAAATTCTTAAGACCTTTTTTTTATACACGAAAAACGGATTATTTAAGATCCGGTTAGACTATGTTCCTTTCAACTTAATTCGGTTCCATTTAATTTGAATCAGTTCAGTTTTGGTTAATTTAAATTTATACTTCACTTCAGTTCAGATGAGTTCAAAAATCCCCAGCTAAAAGAACAGAGTCTTACAAGATTTAGTGGTCGGTATACACCATAACACTGATGTACCGAATTGATGACGAACTAAACTGATATACAAGGATATACTGATGTATCAAACTTAAACGAATTATACAAAACTTATATAAATTTATACATTTTTGCTAATTGGGTTTGGTTCATCAGTTTGGTACATTAATGATTAGTGTATTTGTTTGGTACATTTGTTTTGTATCAATTCTTATCATTTAGGTACGTACATTAGTGATTAGTGTATTAGTTTGTTTACATCAATATATCAATTTGTATATGTTCAGTACATCAATATTATGATATATTAGTAAATGGATTTTGTAACTTTATCATTAATGATCTTTTTTTCCTCGTAATAAAGTTAAACTTGGTCTCTAACAACACCTGTTCAATTTGTCTGAAAATAACTAAAATGAACAAACCTAAACCGAACTTAATAGACCTGAATTGAATTAAACTAATTTCAAATATAAATTTAACTGTGTATACCTGTACTGAGTTTATTTAAACTAGACTAAGGTTGTATTCAGTTCACCTGAAAATCTCCGAACTGGACTGAATCGAATGGACCTGAACTGAATTCAGATATACATTTGTATTCCACACACCTGAACTGAACTAAACTTAACTGAATGAACGTGAACTTAAGTTAACTAAAATTAAAGTGAATAAAACATAGGCTAACCATAAATAGGAGAAGATAATAATTATTTAATTTAATATAATGAATAATGGAATAGTGTATTATCCCGAGCAGAGCAGGTGATTGAATTGGTGACCGGTTGCCAGCGAAGAAGGTTTGTTGTGATGGGAGATCGAGATTAGTACAAAATACATTGATTATTATCGTAATTTGTAAACAATTGGAGGAAGCAAACATTAAACAATGACCGGACCGGACTATGTTAAGAGTGTAGGAGGAGCAAAGTCGCCAGTAGAAGAAGAAGTAATACTGTAGTAGTAATATTTTCTGGTCCCTTGTCTGACAACGTAACATGTTCGTTTTAGGCCACCTTTACTTGTCTTTTCAGACAACACACCTATTTTACTACTCTATTTATTTTAAATTAAAAAAAAATAAACAAATACTACTCCCTCCGTCCAGTCAATAGCTTCACAATTTCCATTTTAGTAGTCCAATACAAAGCGTCCCATTTCCTTTTTTGGACATGTGGTCCCAATCTTTATCCACTCATTTAATTACAACACACCAAAGTGTACTACAACTACTCCACTTACAATATAATACATATTTTTCTTATTTTGTTGACCAAAAATACAATGGGAAACTTTTCCTTGAACGGAGGGAGTACTATTTTAGTAGTGCCTGGCATCACTTGCATCCCATTGCCATTGACTAGGAGGTAGGGTGCATGCCTCTACTATTTCAAACTTTTCCTGTGATTCTTCTTTCTTTCTATCTTTTTTATTTATTTTTCCCCCATTTGTTTCCTCTCCTCACTTTTGAATTTCAAATACTCTAGTCTTATCAGATTGTGAACCCAACAACCCCAAGGATTCCATTTCCTGGGTTTTCACTTTTTAATATATATATATTTACATTTTCTGTCTTTTTCTCGGGTTCAATATCTACTCTCATCTCATCCTTAACTTCATTCTCACTCAAATGTTTTCACAACCACTACTTCCTTCTCTTTCTAAACATAGTATTCCGATAATGTGATAATATGATCTGTGTTGAGTTCCAATGTTCATCTCATTTTGAATTCATGTGTTGCACTACAAGCTAGACTCATTAAAATACACTCATCAATTCAACTTCATGTTAAATTCTACTCTAGAATCTCGTTAGTTATTGTTGTTTTAATCTGTGTTTCTTTTCAAATTTCAATTCCAGTTCAGTACATAGATTCTCAATTGAACATACAATGCTTTTTCTTATTTGGTTTTTCATTTTAGAAATAATCGAAGCCAAAATTAGATTGCGTTTTGACGAGTCAATTCGGGTCTGGACTCAGATTACGTTACAGTCGGACTCGTTTACCAACACTAATTACTACTCCCTCTGTTCCATTAAAAACTTCCTAAGGCATTGCTTTCTCCCGGATTAAGGAATATTAGTATTATAATAGTTAGTGTGTAGTATTATATTGATAAAATAGTAAATAATTGATAAATGAGGAGAGAGAGTGGAGGAAAGTTAAATAATAAAAAATTTAGTGAGTGAAGTAAAAACTTTCATTATTTGGGTTAGGAAGTTTGTAACGGAACGCCAAATAAGAAAAGTTAGGAAGTTTTTTGGAGCGGAGGGAGTATTAAGCAAAGTCAGGTGAGGCAAAATAAATTTCCTACATCATTTACTATAGGTGTTGAAAATTTATAACAATAATATTCAATTCCACCAGAAACTGAATGTTGAAAACTCGGGCAAATGTATTATTTATAATCTACTACTACCCATCTAAATGTTGACTTATATGATGGGGCGTGCACCCACACCACATGTCATGGATTATATTAGACAATAAGCCCATAATAATTAGCCCAACAGCCCAATAACTGCACATGACCGAACAAAAAATGGGAAGCATCTCTGTTCATTCTGAGTTTCTGACAAATAGAATACACCTGAATTCTTCTCTCCCAGGAGGAATTACACCTATTGTTTCCTAGCCACGTCCCGGAATTTCCAAGAGATCAAGTTAGCAATTCTCAGTAACCATACCGTATAAATGAACAATACCGGCTCAACTGATCACGTCTCGATCAATTAGTAGTGACGGTTTTAAGATTCAATTCGGTTGCTCAACTATTTACCATGACAGCATTCAATTGACCAGTTTTTTCAGTTGTTCTGATGGGATCCTTCAACGAATTCAAAGCATTTTATTCATAATGAACCAATATAAATTCTGTAACAACATTTTGTACTGGACATATTTAGCTCATTTTTACATACAATAGTCAATACCTAATTACTACTTTTTCCACTGGGGCAACCTCTGTACAACAACCTGCCAAAGAAAAAAGATGAAAGTTATCAATAACGACACTTCATTGAATAACTTGCTAACCCAAATTATTGTTCATCAATTGTTTCCAGAAGGACAACTAGAGAGTCGTCTCTCTGACTGGGCTACGAGCTCAATTTGACAGGGATCTAGATGCTGGTGATTAATGTGCCGCGGGGGGCACACCTACCTTTCCAGAATTCTCTTTGTTTCCAACTATAGTTTGGCAAGACAATCTCCACGACTCGGGTTTCTGTAAATATCAACCCAAGCATGAATTACCAGTCTAAATTGAACCGAAACCAAATGAAATATATGTGTACGAAACTATTCCAACGTGCAGTATCATGTCTTAAAGATGTCCAAGCGAACTGGCGTACTATATGTAACATCAGAACAGTGCTAAAGCTATAATGAGCCAATGAGGTGCAGTCTGATATCATTTGTGGAATGACAGGAACTACATGAAAATGATGTAGGTAGCTTGCCTTTTTCAGATATTTAAGTTCTGTATTTGTTCTTTCATTCAGCAGATCCTTTCCATCAATAATCTGCAAGAACAAAAATTACAATCTAAGAATAAGCTGTAGGAGGCTGGTGATCAGATACGTTTAAGACATCTGGAGAGATATGAAGTTCGACACTGAAAACGTCGCACAAAAACTTCAAAACATTATGATCAGATTCTTTGCAGGTTGTAATGAGTGATGATAAACTTCAGCTAACAGCAGCTTTTTTTTATTTTAATTTGCTCTTCAGATTAAAGTAGATTTGAAATACTCACTAACATCTTTACCTTCATATTTATTTGCTCCGTTAGGTTCATATCTACACTAGACTTTGGACTCACACCAGATTATGCAGAAATGGTTCTACTGTATCACTTATGTCATGAAGCTAAAATTGTGTGGATCAGTGGATCTATATGTTTGCATAACTTCGTAAGTTTGTATATTAACATTACAATTCAAGCCCATTGTCGGTACTTTTTCTGGTATCATCACAAACCAGGAGGTTCAGGTTTCTCTACTTTGCTGGTGAATTTATTGTACTCCAATTCCAAAAGGCACAGAAGATTACAATGTTTCAGTTGCTTACTTGCTTATGTGTTCCACATCAGTTATTGAGAGTTGGTTTAAAATATATAGTGATTGTGGGATAAGTATCACAGCGACAATGCACGGCATTGAACTGCAGTTCAAATCCCCGACCATATCAATGAGATCAAAGGAGAATACTTTACCTCCACCATGCAAGTTCCACAGCTTCCACCACCTCCGCAGTTCATTACCTTCCCCTGTCACATGAACAACAGCAACTCATGACAGGGTAAATCTAGTACAAGTTCATTAGTAAGAAACAAGGCCAAACCAGGAATGCAAATAAACGCAAACAAATGAACAATCCACCTAAAGTGATGTTGAATTTACTAGATGGCATGAGCACCATATGCTATGATCATAGTTAATCCATATATGCTGCATACCACATTGTATCCACCTAAAATTAGCTATTAAGTTCTTGGTTGTCAGTTGGATAATATCATTGCTTCCCTGCTTTTGTAGCATTCAGCCAACGAGCCTAATCAAACGAACAAATTAACTACCTCACCATGTATTCCACGTTCCAAAGACGAAAGAGATAGCCTCTTAATGAACACAACTCATGATTTAAGTTCTCAAACATCTCCATTTCCATTTAAACTCAACAAAAGGACTTTACACATTTCGACCCCTTAACTATACAGAAACATATCTCGAAAACGAACTTCAGTCCATAGACACAAAACATTCAATGTGGTAACATTATAGGAATGATGATTGATGAAATACTTACATAAGCGCCATAGATTTCAAGCTTGTTATCAGACATAATGTTCCTGAGCAGCTTATCACCACTAATTGCAGTTGCTTTATCGACCGGATATTTCCCATCAGCACCTACTTTAGGCTACCAATTACAACAAAAACAACAAATCCTAAATACATAACACAATTCAATCAATTCCGGTCATCTCTAGCTACACTATCAAGCAAACAAAGTTACTTACCCCAACGAATTCCAGCTCAATTAGGGGTTTCTCTGGTGGTGCAGAGGTGGAGGTTTCCGGGGAAGTAGTGGCGAGGGAAATGGGGAATTTCCGTTTGCTAGGTAGAAATGCGGCGGAGCAGCGGTGGGGGGAGGTGGTGGCGGAGAGTTCCGGTAGGCGGAGTGGTGCTAGTGGAGAGAAACTCATGGCAGCCATGTTCTTGGCAGAGAAACACGTGGAACCACACTCACCTCCTTGCTTTTACCTATTCATCTCGTCAGCACCCTTTCGTGACGTTTTTTCGTCCATGCAATTTTTGTCGCTTATTGTAACTTATTTGAAATACAGGGACTAGTTTGTAATTAAAGTATATATGAGGGCCAGTGACGTCAGCCTTATAGAATGACATTTAAGGGGAACAAATGCCCCATCTATATTATTTAAAATTTCATTTAAAACTTTCGAACAACTTGCAATTTGTACCAAAATTTTTTATTTTTTGTAAACATTACTTAAAACTTTTTAAAAATTTACAAGTTACACAAAGGTAGGATGTATATTAGTCAATCCGTTAGTCAACTCCGTTAAAGTGTGTAAGTTATAAGTTTTTGCAAATGTTTAAGTGTAATTTGCAAAATTACATATTTTTTTTGTTTTTAATAAAAAAGTTGTCGTAATAAGGTAAATAAAAATGTTAGTGTGGTATGTTGTATTTAATAACTGGTATTGGATTTATTTTGTATGTGAACGAGAGCATTTCTTATGCTCTTTGAATATAATAACAAATTGTGATTTAAAAAAGAAAATACAAGATTTTAGTGAATGAAATATTGTTTGGGATTATTATGTCAATTTTTTAATTAAAAACAAAAGATATGTAATTTTACAATTTACACTTAAACCTTTGCAAAAATTGACAATTTACACACTTTAACGGAGTTGACTAACGGTTTGACTAACATCCATCCAACCTTTGTGTAACTTGCAAGTTTTCTAAAAGTTTCAAATGTTGTTTACAAAAAATAAAAAGTTTTAGTGCAACTTACAATTTTTCTTTATTTATTTATTTGTTTTTGGGTCTGCATCTAAATCTAAATTTAAGTGAGCCAAAATTTAAAAACGTATATGGGGGAGTTATTTTGTCCGGAAGTGGAACCGATTATTCATCAAACATATCGGAAATGTTTCAATGGTTGACAAGCATCGATTATGGTAGGAAACATATTGATTGAATAAGTTTATTAGGAACGTATTATCCGTAGACATAGGATATATCCGGAACATAAGAAGAAAGTGACATTTTTCATATTCTAGGTCGTGTATCTCTTTCTTCATTGTTGTTGTGTTGTAGTGCTGTTATGGGAGCCGAGTCTTACAGAGACTTCTGCTCGGCTCACTCGATAAGATAAACGAGCTGAGCTCGATCCTTGTTTTATGTTTGTTATTTTAACGAGCCGAGCTCGCCTCGGCTTGATAAAGCTCGACAAATCTTATTATATTAATAAATTTATATTTTTAATTGAAAAAACTTGCAAAGACTCGATAAGCTCGAAAAAACTCGTTAATGGTCATTAATTTTCAAGCTCGAGCTCATTTTAGCACTCGTTCGTTTGTGTTAACGAACCAAATTCAGCTCGACTGGACTGGTTTAACAACACTATTGTTGAGGAGATATATGTGGAATATTATCCACGGACATATGATAAATCCCCTATTACCACAAGTATTCTGGACTTCTGGTGGTCTGGGGTTGCAATGAAGACCAAATTTCAAAGGTGACAATCATCGACAATTTACTGTTATGTCTATTCTGATATTGAGATCATGTATTCATCATTTGAAGATAGAACATCTTATAGTGCCATTCTCTTGAACATGTATTATTATTCGAGGGGTTTTCTCCTTAATAAATTCATATTAAAAAAGAGTTTGGTATATTAAAAAAAAGTTTGGTTTGTATAATTGTATTATACCTTATAGCAGCATTATATGATGAGAAATTCTACGGCATTTAATGTGGTGAGACAATTTGTATGGCGAACATTCCTCTAAGACATTTTTATATAGGAATTAATTATACACCATTGACGAATTCAGCAAGGTTGTGAATTGTGATGTGTCTTAGCATATAGTATATATATGCATGTGCAATTAATCTTATCTAAGTGGACAAATAATTAGAAGGTACGGACTAGCTAGCACTGCGTAATAGCAGTATCTTTCATTGTTCAACAGCTGTTGGGATTAATTGCTACACTAATCCACGTGAATCCCAAACAACATTGGGGACCTCTTGCATGCCCTCATTTCTTTGCTTCACATCTCTTTCTCATCGCAACTACACAATTGTGGTCATTTTAGTTATTATTATATCATTATTTTTTTAGACTAAATTAAACTGAAGTTATTTTAACATACCTTTTCTGAGACAAAATTATTTAACTTTATGAGTTAAAATATACGGACGGGTAAGAAGGTCCAAAAGATTTACGCACTAAATCCGAATCACAAAAGAGGAGGAACTAGTCATCTCTTGAGAAAAAAAAAACCATCTTCCATAGTAGAGGGACCATAAATCAGAATCGGACATAATTACCAAGAACAGTCGGGCCACATTTTGTCCAACAAGTATGGAGATTAACCAAATTAATATCCTAATCTTCTCACTAGTTAAGACGAAACAAGATACACTTGCGAGTCACCAACTACAAAGAGACCTAGCCAAAACTTAGGAACTTAAACCTCAAAAGCCCAATAAACTAGGCCCACCTTAAGAAAAACGAGCCCATA